>VXAV01010540.1:64511-82990 GCA_013399715.1 Alectura lathami | reverse complement strand
CGGGCACGGAGCGCCCTGACTGGGCGGCGGGCCGTGTGCCGGGGCGGCCGGGCGGCCGGCGGGCTCTGCGAGGCGAAGAACCAAGGGTACCAGGGGTACAAAGACAGCTCTGCACCTCAGTCGGTAACTGGACGGTGAGCAGAAGGACGCCTTACAGGGCAGGGCGCAGCCACAAGCACAGTGGTCGCTGTGGTCGCTAGGCGGCAACCAGAGCCCCCGGGCAGGAGCTCCGTGGCCGTTAAGCGCGGATCTTATCGCCGTGAGCCTTTGAGCAAGCTGACTTCATTAGCATGGCAACAGCAGTCAGATGACTTTGCTTCGAGCTAGGAGTCCCAGCCGCGTCCTGTGCGGGCTCCTTGAAGGCAGCCACCTTCCTTTGGCAGCAGTCATGTCCTAGCTGGGCTGTGTTTTTCAGGGTCTCTGCTCTGGAACCCTTCCAGGCCGGAGCAGATGGGTGTAGCTGGAGTGTTTGGGACTCCGTTCCTCAACACGTAAGGTGCTGCTAGGGCAGCAGCGCAACAGCATCGCTCCGAAGCAGAGCCAGGAGCTGAGCATGCCAACACAGAAGAAAACAGAACTGGAGGCAAGCAAGGCAGATTAATGACTGCTGAGAACTGCGGCGAACAGGAGCATTCTCTGCTGATCATGCTCTGTGCCCTCGGTGGTTTTCTTAGAATAGTTCCTTTGTTCAAAGCTAGATTGAGTATTTGCCATAAAGCACTGCAGACATACCCACAGCAATTTCCAGAACACCCTGAGCTCATTGCTGAGCACTATTTGATATATGAGCTGTCTTCCTTAATAATTCCATCTTCAAAAGAATCTTCTGTAATCAAATCCTCCTACTTTTTAATAACTCTGAAACCTTCTCTCCAAAACTTCCTCCTGGGTGTTTTCCTACTGCATGAGCTTGTGTCTTCCCTCCTCAACTGTCCCCCTCCCTTCCGCCTCCAGGTGCTGCCAGCAACATGCCCATTCTCTCTGCCCCGAGATGTGTGCCCAAGGAATCCCCACCTTTGTTTTTTGAATGCAGGCACATTAAGGCCGTTTTCAACACTTTGACAGTTTTTCCTCTACAAAAGTTGCAGTTGCTGTCTTTCCACTTTTATCCACACTTTTATCCACACTATTTCTTTTATCCACACTGTTGTTGCCTCACATTTCTAGGGCTGAATCGTTTCTCTGTGGATTATCTGATGGCTCACTTCCATTCTAAGCCGAAGTTGTGTTGGGAGAGGTCTGGGAGTACAACACACTGTCTGCAGGGAGGTAAATATGCCCTTGTTTCCCCTTGTTCACAAGTCCACAAGATAGCAGTATGACATTTTCACCCAAGTCTGTTCTCTAAACCCACTTGTTTAGCTGAGTCCAGTGCAAACCTATGTGCGTTCACATACTGGAAGCCATTTCCCTTGTTCCTGAGACCACAGAACAGTCCTGTTGGCCTGAACCCTGTCACACACCAGGGTCTGGTCTATAATACAGGGACAATAAGGCTCCATCAGAGCTCAGAGGGCATGTGCCAAGTAAGGACACACCAGCCCTACACCTCTCTTTCTGTTACAGTCACTCACTGCATCTTGCGTTAATCAGACAAGTGGTTCTCAACACTTTCTTGGCTCGAGCATACCTATGCGTCAGTAATTCTTTATCACACACCTACCCCTATTTGCCCATATATCACACAACCACATCTTAAACCAAGCCTGTCATTAACTAAAAATTGGGGGTACACCTGATAGAGTAGTGAGGCTTCCCTCACCTGCACACCAGTTAGTCACTGAATTAGAATTTAAGCTCCTCAGCAAAAGGCCTCTTTCACCCGTTGTTTAACTGTGCTGTATACAGCAGTGCTTTCATTTGTAAATACAGTGGGGCTTTCATCTTGTTGGGGTACGGAGACATAAAGGCCACATTTAAAGGAGGCCTTTACGCATCTGAGTGGTTTCTCTTTGTGTCAAAACCAAAAGCATAAATCCATGTGGAAAATAAATAAAGTGTTCCATTTTCTTGGGGCTTTTACTTTATCACTTGGGAGAAAAATAAAAATAATAAAACAGAAGTGAATGTGTATGTACTTAAACTAATCTTGTATTTGTCACTAGTGTCATAGCTTTAGTCTATGAGTAAACGTAGATGTTTTTTTCTGTCATGAAGTACTGAGTAAGTGATAGACTGATAAAGAGGAAAAAATACAACAAAGCCTTCATTTCATTCTATGCAAAACAGATGGGGGGAAGCTGCTGTGGGGGACATAGTACTCCAAACCCAAGCCAGGAAACTGAATTTATGCAATCCCTACTGCTAGGCACTGGTAACATTATTCTTAAGTATTAATTGGTTTTGCTTCGAGGAATAAAAAAAGTCCCTGGATATGCCCTGGAACACTTTCTGAAATAAAACATGTCTGTTCCTCTGAAATCTTAACTTGAAAAATATATATTTCTGCATATCCCAAGCTGAAAACATACACATGGGGAAAACCTTATATTCTGTACGCCCTCAAAACCATTGCAACAGCAAATGAAAACAGCCCTCAGACATCTTCAGATGCCTAGGTGCTTCAGGAAGGTGTGTGCAACCTAAGGCTCGGAAGGAAAACATTTAACAACACATGCTTCAACACTTTTCTATCTTGTGTAATTTTTTTCCAAAATACACCCTATATGCTTAGATACACTTGATGTATTTTCTAAAGCAAATGTAAGGTGATTCAGAGCGCTAAGGGCATTACAGCAATTCCCCTTTAACTCCACAATGGCCCAGCACTTAGTTTTGTACTCCAAAGCAAAGTATGCAGGTATCCAGCCCACATTAACAGGTACAGGTCCCAAAAAGAGTCCCCAAAGAGCTCTAAAATAAGTTGTATGGGATGCTAACAGCTGGGAAAACAAAATTCCTTTTCACAACCAAAAATTTTCCCATTTTTAAACCAAGAAACGCATTCTGAAGATCTACGAAGCTCACTTTTAAGTACAAACAACTTTATTGTAACAATACCAAAAAAAGGGAAATCTTGTGATGAATCTGCTTTTTATTCTTCCCCATGATAAACAAAGTGTTGCAGACATCAGACGTCAGTAAGAAACTGTCTGGGAAGAGATAACTCAAAAGCATGTCCTCTAAAAAAAGAAAGCAGCCGGGTGGTGTCTAGTCAAGGCACGATAAGTTGGTTAAAAAACAGACTGGATAGTGCTGATACTGAAGCATGGTCACAGCACGCACGTAAGAATCTGAGCAAATATAGCCAAAAGCAAAAAAATGGTAACTCCGGTGTCATTGTAGAGTGTGGTGAGAACAACAGACACACAAAAGACATTCAGGTTTGCTTATGCTGATGTCCTTCTGTCAAAATTAATGGCTCATCCTTCAAAAGCTGCTTAAAAGATTTTACTTCCCTGTTACAGTGGGTTAACCAGGAACCTGCTGATGTGTTTCTGCAGAGCTATCTCCATCTGTATTCGTTATGCTTGTTTTCTCACAAACACTCTAAAAATCACAAAGATTTGTCCTGTGCTGCTTTAAGTTTATTTCCCTGGTATGGGGCTCTCTTGCAGAATACCGGTTTACAAAAAAAAAAAAAAAAAAAGAAACAAAAAAAACAACCCTGTTGTTTAGTTTGGGTTTAAATGGAGCAAAAAAAAAATGAGTTTCCTGTATAAAAAATATGTCCTGTGTGTCGTGGTTGGATAAAGGGCAGGACTGAGTCACAGCGTTCTACCTTACTGCAGCTTCTCGGAATGCAGTGGTGTTGCCCCTGACTTACAAAAGCCAAAAGTCACGCTTTTCTTTCAGAACTGTTTCCCAGGCAACTTTGGAAGTCAAATCCCTAAATCAACAGCTGTACATCACTAGTTAATTCATGGTTTGTTTGTTTGTTTGTTTTTTCCCCTCCATTTCTATAATGAAAAATCTGCATGAGTGGAAAGGCAGACAGGACTTGCTTTTCATGCAAAAAAATCATGCGTGGATGGGGAGCCAGGATATCCAAGTCTAATTTTCATCTCACACCTGTTTTACTCACATGGAAATCTATTAATTTAAATCATTTTGTGTCTGATTTTCTTTATTTTTTTTTTTATTCAGAATTATTCTGTTCTTCTCTATTGCCATCAGCTCTAGCTGTCCACAGAAGAACTTGGAAAAGATATTTTGCCTGTTTTTCAGCATCTTTTTGTATTAGAAAAGTATATTGGAAAAAAAAAAAAATGACAAACTTTTCTCCTTCCCAGAGACACTAGGCACTAGCTAACATTTGGCACTCTGAATAGGTCAAGTTCTTATTTAAATATTAAGTACTGCTGCCATTATTCTTTCTGTGCAAGACTGCATCTGCAATATACCACATAAGTTACGGAGCTCAGCTCAGCGGATCTGTGAGAACAAAACATGGGCAGTATGGCCCTCCCCTTCTTAAGAAGGCATTTGCAGAAGTGGCTTAGATCTGATAAGGAGCTATTACCTCTTTGTTGTTCTTGTTATAATACCTCTAGGAGGATACCATAAAAGGAGGCGTATGCTGTCAGACCAAGGCCTCACGTCCTTTTAAATATACACGTTCTCATAAACTTTAGACATGAAGACAGTTTCTCTGGTCTGCTGGGTTACATCTAGTCTACCAGGGCAGCTGGAAGCACATGCAGGCCAAATTACTGTTCCTGGCTTCTGCAGCAACCCACATGTGGCCACCACCTCCTCTCAGCCCCTCAAGTTACAGACGTGTTCGGGGCTGGGGCCAGACAATAGCTGGAAGCATCCTGCCCGAACGATTTTTGCAGCTCGTGGCCTCCTCCCTGCATGCCCTGGATTACTTCTGGAAAAGACCAATGCCGAAAGTGCAGAAGCCCATCTGACCAGCGCTGCAGCAAACCTGAAGCACACAGCAAAATAACTGTGCAGACACATGGATTAGGACAGCGAGCCAAACTTTTCTGGGAAACACTGGACCTGCTATCGCCCGTGGGTCCTGCCGTGTGACAGGAGAAAGACCACATGAGGCTCTGCCCTCGCATTCAAAACCTGAGCAACTTAGTCAGCTGAAACAGTTGGGCTCCCCTGTTGTGTATGAGATCAGGTTATAAAGCAATTTCCATTCAGCTGTCGCTGCACAGATCACACAGTGGTATTCTTCATGTAGTTCCTAATCAAGATAAACTTGTTTGTACTGTGTGCTTCATTTTGTTTTGTTCATCAAACATGAAGAAAACATTTTCACCACTTTTGTGTTTCACAAATGGAAGACAACTTCCTACACTCTTAAGGCATTCTAAGCATCCCTCTTCTTGTCAAAACTAGACGCAGCTGATTGCTAAAACTTGAAATGGAACATGAAAATATTTTTCCATGAAGACAATAGCTTCCACTTGGCAAGAGAATTAGCAGACTGTTCTCAAAAGCAATGAGCTTTGGTAAACCTACAGTCTGCGTACATGAGAGAGGAAAATGTTGCTTTGATAACCATGCCTACTGACAGACACTCACTGCACAGTTACATATATCTGGGATGAGCAAATTTTTAGTTTGCAGATGAACGGGATTTGGAGACTGGCCATGGTGTCCTTCCTACCTGACTTCAGTTTCTTTTACACTCTGCTACAATGCCCGCTCTTCCACAGAAACGACTGAGAAGATAATGGTCTTTGCTGATGCACCTGCTCTTTTCACAGGTCTTGACCTGGAGAAAATCAAGGACAGGAGCTGCCAGCCCTGCATTAATCCACCTCTCCAGTCCATCATCAGGAGGTTTCTCTTTAGGAGTTTGAGAAAAGACACGCAAACCACTGACATGCTTGGCTCCCACAGAAACCAGTCCTAGCCTGTGCAAGGAAGTTGCAGTTTAATTAAAGTAGTTCAAAAACTGATGCTATTAAATTAATGCTAACTCTGTGGGAGGACAGATTTTATTTTACTGAATAATGCTTTCTACTTTTTAAACTGAAGTGGTAGGAATAGATTTAAGTTAAGCAATGTACAACATACTTTGACTGATATGTGTCCAAAAATGACATTTGCATCAACTTAATGAAACTGTGCAAGATTTTCAGGAGTCAAAACAGAGAAGAAAATGTAACCATATTAAACTTAGGGAAAATTGTGAACATGCCTTGTTTAGCCTTTCTCTGCAGTCAACACCTCCCACAGTGCCTTCAGGGCTCTGCTCCCTCCTGCCTGACAGTTTTATTGACTCCCTCTTCCTCTCTCAGGTGCCCTCAGGTACCCTCTTGTTGGCAAGTTACACCTCCTTTTATCACCAAACTACCACATTTGATGTAGCTTTAAAAACGCCAGCTTCCTCCAGTTCTGCTGGGTTAAAAGGCCTCTCCAGGACAGCTACAAGCTCATGTTGCACAGACTCCCCCCTGATTCCTCTGTTTCTAACAGGACTGGTTAGTACAGCCTCAGAGCCACGCTCGCTGGAACTTCCTTGGAAGTCAAAACATGTCGCTTCAAGCTCGCTGTGCTGTGGCAGTGTCAGAATGTGGCTGCTGCTTCTTGGAAATCCATCTCTCTCCACAGGGTCACACACAGGGACTCAGCAAAAGGATAAAAAAGGCCATAAACTTTTTTAACCAGCTCTGCTTTCTGAGCCTAGCATGATATCCCAATCTGCTCAAGCCCACCAATTTACAGTACGGAGTGGGAAAAGTGCGTGGGAAAAGGTCAGTTCTTACCTAGTTCTTACTTTTCTTGCTGCCCGTCGTTCCTTCCCCCAGATGCCACACAGGCCAAAGCGCCAAAGCTGTCATGCAGACCCCGTGCAGTTTTGTCCTTCCCACTGTGCTGAAGCCATCACCACATCTGTGTTGTGAGCTGCAGGGGGAACAGAGGGGGTGTCTGGTGACAAAGCAATGGAAAAGGTAAGTAGTGCTGAACTCCCCACATCCAGCCACTCTGAGGACATCAGGGCCAATGTACAAACGAGGTGAACCATGGAAGATGTGCCATGGAACCAATGGCAAATATCCCAATGGAAGTACCCTCTGGCAGCCAACATGCACTTGATGCCCCTAGTCGGTGCTGTGCACACTCCTTTCCACCAGCTGCAGGCAGCCCACAATGCCCGGGCACTGCTGCAGGCAAAACCAGCTGGGGGTGCTGAGCACATTCCAGTGCTACCAGTCCTAATAAATCCAACTCCTCCAAATTTTGGGCAGGCTTTCTGTTTCCCTGAGATATACAACATTCCCTACTGGGATATTGTAAGTTAAGTGCCTGGTTAACAGGAGGTGGAAAACAGATCTGATTTCCCTCTACATTCTTAAAAGCACTGGTTTGGGAACATCCTTCAGCCAGAGCCGTGAGTTCAAGCAGGAAAAGCAGTCTCATACATCTTAGTGCAGAAGGCAAAAGGGAAAAGGGTAATTTTTCACTGCCTTTATTGAAGGGTCAGACAATTCAGAAAGTCAGTATCTTAGCCATAACTGATAATTTCCTCTTTACAATTCAGACCATAGCTCCTGAGACCCTACCAGAAAAAAAAAAAAAAAAAATCGATGCCTTACATTCACTACAAATGTAAACCATCTTCTTTTTTCTTCATCTTTATCCTCTTTAGCAAAAGGATGGAGGAAGAGAGACTTCCACTTCTGAATATTACAAAATCTTCAGAAAGCAACATGCAATTCAACCTGCTGAGATTGCCAAGGAAATTAATTCCAAAGCAGCGATGCTGTCACACACAAGTCTAACTCTGCCCCCGTGTGTGCAAACATTAAAATACAACATCCTGTCCGTTATCTGGATCATGTGCTATTTTCTTGCAAAAGGACACATTAGTTTATGACACCAATCATATGACATCTACATCATGCAGCTAGCTACAGGTCACCCTTTGTCTTCCATGCTCCCATCCCTCTGCATTGTGAAGCTCTCCCCTAAGAATGCGCTGCAGCTGTACCAATAAAATGAGAAGAATTAAGAGCGCAAAGAGCAAACAGGCAACTCCACGATTTATCAGAAGAAGGATGGTCCTGATAAGATCCTGAAAAAACAGGACCTATCCCACTCCACCACGCGTGCCCTGCGTGTACTTCAGCAGGCACGTTTGCCTCGTGCCTCTCGGTCTGTGAAGCACAGATAACGCCGCCTCCGGGTCACCACAGGTGACTCTCACAGCCCAGCCGCACCCTTACGCAGAGGTCACGCTGAGTGCTGCGGGCCCAGCCCTGCCCTGGCCCGAGGCTCCCCGCCACAAGGGAGGCAGCACAGGGCAGCTCTGCGAGCCCTGCCTCCAGGTTCTGTTTTGCTGAATCATTGTGAGGCAACCTCTGGCTTTATTGATGGCAAGGCATGGGCTGAAGTGCTTCTAGCTCAAACCAGTGGTAACCACCAATGCAAACTTCAAAATGCTGTTGCAAGATCCTGGCATGCATCCAGCAGGATACAGGCCAGTAACTATTGCACAAGAGCAAGGGCCTGTACAAGCACAAAGGGGAGCAGCGCATGGCCCAAGGAAGGTGTGGTCGTGGATGGTGAAGTTACTTCTTACTTTGATAGAATTGGTTCCAGCCATCTCTTTCTGGCTTTTCGTCTTTTTGTATCTTCATGGCATTGCCTACTACGTTCAGTGCAGGACTTTCAGGCATAGTCAGGTCTGACAGGTGTCTGTCTTCGTTTAAAGCCACCTACTGCAAGGGCAGACCCTGTGTAAGTGGTGTCCTAACTAAGAGAAACAGCACGCTCTGTCTGTGATCCTATTTGGTGACGTGTGCTGCCACTGCGCATGGTGCCCTCGCTATCATGCGCCAGTCTTGCAGACTGAGAAAGCCCCACCTGAAGAGCAATACATTGCTATAATTCCACATTGTCTTCCAAAGGAGTGCTTTTGTCTGGTGCAGGAGAGAACCCAAGAGCTTTAACCCAGGAGGTCACGGTGTGGCTTGGTTTTTGTCTCCAGCTGTGGTGCACATTTCATGAAAAACATCTGGTGAAAGGAGCCTGCCAGAAGACTCTTGCCAACCTGAAACTGGATTACCTGGATCTCTACCTCATGCACTGGCCTTTTGGGTTCAAGGCACAGCAACAGGAATGTGCTTGGCTTTCTCATGACTGGTGCTTTCAAAGACCTATATGGCTTCACAGCCAAGTAATTGCTACCACTGAGACAGATAATCATGTGTTTTGTAGCTACCACCATGGCTCTGGTGCTCAGCCCTACTCTGGCCATGGGAGCCAGACTCCTGATCTCTATCCCTGAGGATGCTGCTTGCAAACCCCTTTCATCCTAGGGCATGACAGACCCAAAACTAGGGGCAGGTCTCCCAGGTTTGTGCATAAACTGTGTTCTTCTCCCTTCCTTTTACAAGTCCAAAGCATGCTTCTCTGATAGTTGTGCTCTGTGGAACAGAGGCTACACCCTGCTGCCTGACATATTCTTTCCTCCGCATGTTACAGAATCAGAGCAAGAGAATGTGTCTGTTTTCTGTTTCTGCCTTGAATCACCAAGGCCTTAGTGCAGTACAGACTGAACTGACCTTTGCTGTAGGAGCCTTAGTGTTGTTCCACAAACCTTGCATTTCGAAAGGTGAGGCTTCTGGAGGGCCAAGGTCTTTGTCTCAGTTAAAGTATCTCTGGCCTTAGCTTTTTCTTCCTGCTTCAGAATGAATAGCCTCCATCCTACCTGTTGCTTTTGAGCTGCTCAACGTCATTTCATATTCTGTTTTGAAACTGTCTCATGGCAGCAGCAGCAAACTCAGTTGTTAAACACACTTCAGTCTTGGTGTCTTTATACAACTCGTACACAAAGGCTCTTCTGCCTGTCCTGGCATCAACAGCTTTACTCAGCTTTGTCAGGGAACAACTGCCAGAGTACATAATACCTCTTTTCAACAGACCTGGTTTTGTATAGACCAAAGCTACGTGTCCCCACTACCTAAAATTAGGTTCCCCGATGCCCTTCTGGAAAAAAGAAAAAAAAAAATCCGTTCTCCCTGAATGGGTGAAAACGGACAGTACATGAAGTGACCGTGGATGAGACTCTCGCCTGTACATGTATCTGAGTGGTTTATTTCCCTGTAGGTGTTCAAGTGAGACATCGCTCTCAGGGGTCCAGCAGAAATACCAGCCTTGATTGGGATAGTTGCTGGCCACAAATACCAGACAGGTGGTGTTTTTTACTTTGTGTAACTTGGTATGGATTTCTCAGTCTTAACAAATGAGATTTGGGGCTTGGATGCAATGTAAGACACAGTGCAAAAACTACCAGTACACACTTTTCCACAGGAGAATCAAGTTTGGAGAGATGAAGTAGTTATTTCTTGCTTCTCATGAAGGGAAACAAGGGACATTAGGAAGAATGTATTCAGGCCCTGTCTTGCATCCTGGATAATGACATTGCTGCACTCTCTGCTAGGCCATAGAAGAGCTGGCAGAGGCTATTCTGGTTAAAGTCTTGCAGGATCCTGGCATGTATCACCAGCAAGATACAGGACAATAACTGCAGCACAGAAGTACAAACCCGAGCAGGGCGCAGCTGCCCTCAGCCCTCCCTTTGATAAAGAACTGGAATGGGAGGAAAAGTCCATGGCGTGCCCTGCGGCATGCCCTCTGGCAGAGATCACTTCCACCACGTCTAATTGATTTCAGTTTGCACATTAACTTGTGCGAGTTCAGAACAAGCCACAGCCTTGTTGCTGGATACCGGAGAACCCCGAGCGCAGGCGCAGCTCCGCCACGGTCCCCCCGCCCTGGGCGGCACCAGCCTCTATTAAACGGGCTGGGCAGGAGGCAGCCGCAGCAGGGCTAGCTGGCAGCGTGAGGAGCCATGGTGACCTACGTGCAGCTGAACACCGCGGCCAAGATGCCCATCCTGGGGCTGGGGACCTGGAAGGTAACGGCTTTAGAGAAAAGCATTTGTACTGCAGAGCTCTCTGGCACAAAACTTTGGGTTTTCCCATTTTTGTTTTGCTAGGAAACAGGCATTTAACATGGATTGATTTGAGCTCCTTAAGATTTCTGTGTTTTCTTCAGTCCTCACCAGGGCAAGTAACAGCTGCAGTGATGGCTGCAATCGATGCTGGATATCGCCACTTCGATGGTGCTTACGTGTACCGGAACGAGAAGGAAGTTGGGGAAGGGATCCAGCAGAAAATCAAGGAAGGAGCTGTGAAGCGAGAGGACCTCTTTATTGTCAGTAAGGTAAGTGTCTGATGGTCCTCCATCCCAAAGCAGGGCTGGGGGAATGCTTTGCCTACAGTTTCCAGAGTAGGAAGCTTAGAGACAAGCTTTGCAGCTGTAGGATGAAGCAATTTGTAACATCATTCAAGTCACTCCTGATTCAAGCTTCCTGCTTCACCCCACCCTGCATGGAGCATTAGGAAGGATATGCACCACTGGGATTGGGAAGCAACGCTTGACTTTCCTGACACCCATCTCGCACCTGTCAGACAGGGTCAATGAGTCCACAGAGCTGTGAGCAGAGGACAGAAACCCTCTTTTCCTCCCAGTTACTGACAGGCCCATTCAACCTGATCCCACTGAGAGAATACAGTGCTGTGCTCACAGAGACCTGCATCAGCAGCCAAGTGGAAGCCCTTCCTCTCTTCAGCACGCACTCCCCCTGAGAATGGTTCCTTCTACCCATATCCCTGCAGAGCAGCCACTCTTCCACCACCCAATGCACCACATGCTTGAGTATCACAGCCCCGCTGCGCCCTGGCACTCTGTGGAGGAGAAGCAGAAGTGCTGGGGGATGGCCCTGCACCTCTCGCCCCTGCTGGAGCACAGAGACTGCCTGCAGGGCATTGGCACAGGCAAAAGGAAGCAGGAAAAGGGATTGAGGGACAGGTAGCCCCAAGCGAGGCAGAAACCAGAGACGCAGAGCTCTGAGATGACTTGTGGCTGTGGGTTGGGACAGAGGTACTACCAGTGCGGTAACAGCACCTTGCTGATGCTAAAGCACAGCAGAGGACACGAGCCTTGCAGTGGCCGGTGCCTGTGGAGCAACTCAGGGCTTGTTCCAGCAGTGGGGCTCGGTCTGCTGTGCTGTGTGAGGAAGGTGGGGCTCTGGGCACCTTGGGACAGCGTGATCTGCTCTGCACATGTCCCAAGGAAGGTGTGGGTGTGGGTTTCCTTTCTCTTGCTTGTTAAGGAAAATGAGAAATGTAGCTGCATTGTGAAGTTACTTCTTACTTTGGTTAAGGTTTCTTCCAACCATTGCTTTGTGGCTTGTCGTATATTTTCATGCCTTTGCCAGCTAGATTTTTTACAGATAGTATATGGTCAAATCTGCCAGAAAACATTTTTGAGCTAAGCCATATTTTCTACATAAATCTGACCTTGCAAAATAAGAGGTTTTACTACAGACCTACCTGATCATGTGTCCTGCCAGCACACATACTGCCCTCAGAGGCCAGCCCTGTACACAGAGCAAGCCCTCTTTGAAGAGAAATAGGACGTCCTTATTCCCCATGGCCTTCCATAGATGATGGAGCATTCCTGTCCTATACAGGAGGGCACCCAAGAGCTTTAACCCAGGAAGTCATGGTGTGCCTTGGCTTTTTGTCTTCAGCTGTGGTGCACATTTCATGAAAAACATCTGGTGAAGGGAGCCTGCCAGAAGACTCTTGCTGACCTGAAACTGGATTACCTGGATCTCTACCTCATCCACTGGCCTTCTGGCTTCAAGGTACAGTAACAGCAATTCCATTGACTTTCCTTCTTGGGAGAGCTCTTTAAAACTGCCAGTCATGCTTACTGCTGTTCCAGTCCAGAAAGTTCACACCTCTCTGGTGCTGCTCATTCAGCTCTACTCTGGCCACGTGAGCCAGGCTCTGCATCTCTGCCCATGAAACTGATGCTTGCACGGCAAACTCCGTCCTCTTGATACTGGGAGAGGCAGTCCTGGCACCCAGGCATCCCAGCTGCAAGCACGAGTTATGCTGCTTTCCCCTTCACAACTCCAAAGTATGTTCCTCTCAAAAGTGCCCTTTGCAGAAATGGTAACTGATGGATCCAGCAGAAATACCTGCCTTTACTGGGACAGTTCCTGGCAAGAATGCCATCACCCTGCATGAACTAAAAAGAAGAAATGATGAAGACTTAACTTATGATGAGGATTAATGTGTGGGGATTTTTTCATGCACTACTAGCTTTAGCTCCTTATATTCCTGTTCCATTTTCTCAGAAAGCTAGCTTCACAACAGATATCGTTACAGGCATTTTTTTTCTCACTGATAGGCAGGAGATGACCTGTTTCCCACAGATGAAAAAGGCATGATTATACCCAGCAACACTGATCTTCTGCAAACATGGGAGGTAAGTTCAACCACAGCAGCAGTCCAGTTTTCTGTCTCTGGCAGCCCCTTCCACATTTTCATTGCATTCAGCAGTCACAAAATTGTTATCTCATGCATGTACGTTTAGTTGGCAGAATATCAAGGTAATAGAACATAGATTTTCAAAATGTGCATGCTTCATTATTAGGCACTGCTGTTCTCTGAGTGCCTTACCTGAGTGCTTAACCCACAGTCAGCTCCACAATCACTTTCAGGGGAGCTGCAGACCAGACTGAAGTTTGAAAAAGTTCTTTGCTTGACCATAACTGTACAATTGTCTTCACCGCAGTTCTCATGCAGTTCTTGAACTGCGCAAACACATTTTGTGGGAATGAAGACATTTTAGGCTGTGATCTTACCTACAGCCTGGGGTGTAACATTCCAGTGCTTGTACAACAGCATATTATTGAGTACCGTTGTTCTCTTCCTCATGCAACTTGCTGTGAATTTTCACAATGCCAAGGAACAAGACTTTGAGCTTGGGTGAGATGGCACCCACTCTTCCCTCAGTGAGCACTGCGAGTCTAGATGGTTATTCTGTGCTTCTTGTGAAGGGAAACAAGTCACAGTAGATCAGGAGCCATCTTCTATACCAGATGCTGACTTTGCTGCTCTTTCTGTTAGGCCATGGAAGAGCTGGTGGATGCTGGTCTGGTAAAAGCCATTGGTGTCTCCAACTTCAACCATGAGCAGATTGAGAGAATCTTGAACAAGCCAGGACTGAAATACAAGCCTGCAAACAACCAGGTAAGCTGCTAAGTGGCCCCAGGTGAGTGTTTCTCATTGACTGTGAAGATCCGATCAGTTCAATGAGGATGTGGAAAAGGAAAACAAAGTGGACATAGCATGTACTTCAAATACCACTCTATTTTTGGGTACAAAAAGGACTGGAATACTCTACTTTTTCTCTCTTACCTTGCTGAACCACTGATTACAAAGGTAGGATTATTTCCTTGCAAAACATTCTTTCTGTAAGAATAAAACAGAGCTGAGTTTTACAAAATTTCTGCAACCAAACTGTGTAAAAACTTAAAAATAAAAATAGGTGCTTTCAATACTAAGGATGCATATTATTACCCAAGTCATTGGCAACTGAGGGCGGAAGGCAGCCTTTAACTGTCTTAGGAGATAGCCATTGGCCCACAGCCATACTACAACGGTTCTCTCACTATCATCCTCTGTATTCTTGTGTTTCCAGATTGAATGCCATCCATACCTGACCCAGGAGAAGCTGATCAACTACTGTCAGTCCAAAGGGATCGCTGTGACAGCGTACTGTCCCCTTGGCTCTCCTGATAGACCATGGTAAGACTGATTCGCAATTTGCAAGGGAGCTGGCAGGGATTGTGCTAGCAGCATTGAGACTACAGGTGCCCCATTTATCATCAAGGTACAGATTTCTGTTGCTAGGCTGGTTCTTTGTATTTTCTTGCCACTGATTGTCTGTTCTTCGTGTAGGGCCAAGCCAGAGGATCCTTCCCTTCTGAATGACCCCAAGATTAAGGAGATTGCAGCCAAGCACAACAAAACAGCAGCACAGGTAGGTGGGTGCTGGACAGCGGGTACTGTCATTAAGAAAACTAGGCCTGAGGAGCAGACAGAACCTGTACTCATTCTCTGTAAGTTGTGGCACTCCTCTGATTTTTCCCTAACAATGCAGATCGTTTATTATATGGCCACTATTGTTTATTATATATGCCACTATTATCTTTTTGGCCATCAACAAGGTAAAGATTCTTGAGCCATCTTCAGGTGTCACTTCCTTTCTCAAGTTCTGTTGTGGAGAATGAAAGCCTTGCATAAATTACTGAAAGGCCAGGTGGTAAGAAAGAAAAGAACTGACTGTCTCAACACCAAATAGGAAAGGAGGCCTGCCATGTGGGGTTCCACCACTTTCCCTGTGCTCATCAGGCAGTGCTACCTATAGGCCATGGGGACAGGAATGTTTTGAAATGCAGCTCTGCAGAAGTGGCTGTAGCTCAGGCAAACAGCTGTGCACAGGCTCAGCTTCTGTCCAACCAAATTGGACAACCAAATTCTGTCCAACAGCAGCTCTCCTCTCTGACCCAGTGGTCTCTTCTCGCAGGTTCTCCTTCGGTTCCAGGTTCAGAGAAATGTGATTGTGATCCCCAAGTCTGTCACACCACAGCGCATTGTGGAGAACTTCCAGGTGGGTGATTCTGAGAGGCCTGCATCCCTTCCTCCTGCAGAGCAGGCAGGGACCCTTCCTCAGCCTTCCCAAGTCCTCAGACAAGGGCTACTTCTCTCTGCGTGTTTACCTACACTGAGGGCTAAGCAAGGGCTACAATTAGGGAGGACGTGTATGAGAGTTCCTGTTCCGTGGCTTTGTTGTTTAAAGATTAATCAGAGCTTGCTTGGATGCCAAGTGCAGTATTGTGGCAGAAAAATCTTTGAATTAACAATGCTCATAAAGTAGTTCTTCTCTCCACAAAAGAAGTCATTCCTCTGTCTCTGTCAGTGGTCCATTGCCAAAAATGAATCCTCCACTGTGGGTGTGATCTCTGATCTTATCTGTCTTCACACTGTTCCATTTTTTCAAGGAGCTGATTTCCAGCTGTTTCTCTTGTTAGGTATTTGACTTTGAATTGACTAAAGAAGAGATGGCAACTCTTCTCAGTTTTAACAGGAACTGGAGGATCGGTGTAATGAGCCAGTAAGTGACACTCATTGTTTCCTTCCAAGTCTTAAATGTGAATATTCTTTACAGGGAAGTTTCTGTCACAGCTCCTAGGCAGCATGAAATTCTGTTAATTTCACAAAATAACTATTTCAAATCATAACTGGTTTGTCCCAAAAAAATATTTTTTCAAGAGACAGTTTGATACATTAATTTTAAAGAAAAAGGAAAAAAAAAAAAAAAAAAAACAAGTCACATTCATTTTGAATTCAGTTTCTAGGAAACTTTCTAACTTGAATTACAAAAAATGGATTCTGGGTGATCATTTTGGCTTTGTTCGTACTAGAGAAATCAGGACTTACATCTCCACACATCCTTCCTGCAATTACACAATTCAGATCACAGAACCATAGAATGGCTTGGGTTGGAAGGGACCAACACCTCCAGTCACTAGATCAGGTTGCCCCAGGCCCCATCCAGTCTTGCCTTAGTGGCTCCTCCATGCACCAAACACATCTCTAAAATTTACTTCAGCCATGAACAAACCTTCTCTTTTTGATTTCTTTCAGAGCTAAAAGTCACAAGGAGTACCCTTTCTATGCAGAATACTGAAGCTGTTTGTAACTTGGCCTTCACCAGTCCCCTGCTGTTTCGTGTGCCTCTCCTCTGACCTTGAGCTATGTATCCAGCTCTCTCACTGCATCTGCCCTGCTGCTGCCAGCAAAGTCAAAGGATATTTTTTCCACTGATTTTTGTCTGAGTTCATTTTTCAGAAGAAGGAAAGAGTATTGTTCTACAGAACAAGATGTGGGATGTAATAACTTTCTGCTAATCAGAAGAGAGGATGATTACTGAAGTGCCTGGGCAGAACCGGTAGGCAGAAAATGAGAAGAGCTTGAGCCACCATTCAGTGAGTGCCTTCAGTCTTACACCAGCACGAAACAGAGGCTGAGAAACCACAAGAATAAACATACATCCGCCATTTCATGAGAAGTGTCCCATATTTTAAATAAAAATAACTTTAAAATGTGAAAGCATTATTGGCTGAGAGACTGGTGTGGGGAGGGGGAAAAAAAATTTGAAAAAAAATGCCATGTTTTTGAACCCTGTCAGGGTACAATATTTACTATAGTGTGGAAGCCAAAGACTTAGGGAAGTTCTACCACCCTTCACAAGCACCCTCATTCTCTCAGAAAGCTCCTGCTCAAGCCCTTGCAGCTCTCTGCAGAGCCATCGCTGCGGGCACATTCACACAACCCCATCCAGACGCTCTTTGGCCGGGGTAGGCACTCACAGCCCTCTCCTACCCACGCCAAAGGGCTCCCCTGCTCCCACTGGAAGTGTCTCTTCTCTCATCCCTGGGCATGGACAATAACCTACTGAAAGAAGGGGCACACCTCAGGGGTTTGGCCAGATCACCTTGCTGAAGCAGGCTCAGGTGTCAGAACTGAGGGATGAGCAGAGAGGAGTTGTCTGCTTAGGGCAGAAAGTCTCAACACATTGAAACCTCTCCCCAAAAAGCCAGGCTCAGAAGAATAAGAACAAACACCGTGGGGTCCTCTCCTCTTTCTTATTGGAGATGCCATCCTAGTGGCCAAACAGCTGGGCTTTGCAAGCTTTCACAGATCTGCAGAGCACGTCTCACTGATGGATGGCATCAGTTCAACTTGGTACCACTCCAGTACAAAATCTGACCGATTCTGGCAGTTCCTACGCCACAGGTTGAAACACACTCACCACCAATTGTTTCTGAGTGTGACACTGCTGGTACTAACATACCGTCAGCACAGCACAACAAGCTTGAGTACCTTGGGAATACACAGGAGAGCAGAAGCAAACTGGCACTTCAGCTGGTCTTCAGGCTCTCCTCAGAAAGTATCACAGCCAAGGCAGGAGGTGTCATTTTGCATTTTTCACTTGACTCCCTGCACAGTGAACCAACACCCAAGAAATGGGGCACACTCAGCAGCTCTATGGAGAAGGAATCCAAGAGAAAGGATGAAACGTGAGTGCCGAGTTGTGTAACTGTTTTGTGATTCAGCTGAAACAAACCACATCCTGCTGAGGACAGCCAATGGCATGGACTCAAGAAAGGAGTAAGGTTAAAGAGAAAATCTAATCACCTTTTCTGTCTCCAGTTACATGAAGCAAAAAGGACCTGGCCACCTGCTGTGGGAGAGGCACCCAGACAACAACACACCGCTGCCTTCCCAAACAGTGCTTGCAACTGAACAAATTCTCCCAATATATGGGAGCAGCAGTCTCCAGAGCTGCTGTAACGTACCTCCATGGAGTGCTTTCCAGATCCTGCTGGCAGACCAGGTGCTTTTAAATTGCACAGCGACCACTTCACCAGCGCAGCACATTTTCTCTTTCCAACATTTCAGAGCCAGTTTCTAATGTGAATACAGGCCACCTACCATCTATTTCCACATCGGCACATTTTATTCTGAAACAAGGCTTGAATCTCCCTAAAAACAGAGAGACACTGTGATCACATGCAGCAACACCCACTGTTTTTCTGCAGCTTTGAAAATATATTCAAACATTAAAAAAAAAAAAAAAAA
>VXAV01010540.1:7150-50646 GCA_013399715.1 Alectura lathami | reverse complement strand
TCGGTCCTGCTCTGCATGGCCTCGGCCGGGCAAAGCTGGGCCCCGCATGGGAGCGGGGTGACGGGTGAACAGCTGGAGCTGGCTGTGAGCTTGGGAGCCTCTGCTGGAGATGTGTATGGGCTGAGGAATGCTGCAGGGGAAGCTGCTTTGTTTGCTTATTTCTTGTTCTGCTTATTTTAGTTGGGGGTTGGTTTTGGTGGGGTGCCTTTCTTGGTTTTTGTCTTGCTGGGAAAAAAGTCTTTAGTATGTTTTGATGAGAGTTCTTTAGACATTCTTTTTTTTTTTTCCTCCAGTCCCCACCAGGGCAAGTAACAGCTGCGGTGATGGCTGCAATTGATGCTGGGTACCGCCATTTTGACTGTGCCTATGTGTACCAGAATGAGAATGAAGTTGGGGAAGGGATCCAGAAGAAAATCAAGGAAGGAGCTGTGAAACGAGAGGACCTGTTTGTGGTCAGTAAGGTGAGGATCTGGTGGTGTATGATCTGAGAGGAGACCTGCTTTTCACACTAACACCATAGTTCTGGGCTTCTTCCTTTACATCATCCTGCGTGGGGAAGTAGGCAGAATATGTGCCAGTGACATAGGTGATG
Organism: Alectura lathami; assembly: GCA_013399715.1. Classification (NCBI taxonomy): domain Eukaryota; kingdom Metazoa; phylum Chordata; class Aves; order Galliformes; family Megapodiidae; genus Alectura; species Alectura lathami. The sequence goes on along the minus strand of VXAV01010540.1, from coordinate 50,054 downwards.
CTTTGAACTGTTCTGGCACTAAGTTATGCTGCCTAGTTTTAGATGATATCTGACCTTGTAGTGACAGCTTTTAAATAATGTCTTAATACATGAGTTCAACCTCCTTCTGCTGTCTGGCATTACCCCATTCAGTTGTGTGTGCTGCCACTGTACCTCCTGCCCCCAGTATCACGGGCTATTTCTGCTCTCAGAGCAGAAGCCCCATCTGAAGAGCAATAGGATAACCTAATTTCATGATGATTTCCAAAGCAGGCCTCTCTCCTGAACTGTTCCAAGAATTGTTCCAACAATTCTCCAGAATTGTTCCAAGAGCTTTAACCCAGAAGTCATGGTGTGCCTTGGCTTTTTGTCTCCAGCTGTGGTGCACGTTTCATGAAAAATCTCTGGCGAAAGGAGCCTGCCAGAAGACTCTTGCTGACCTGAAACTGGATTACCTGGATCTCTACCTCATCCACTGGCCTGTTGGGTTTAAGGTACAGTAACAGCAATGCCCTTGGCTTTGTTGGCTGTGGCTGACAGTTTTGGAGAGTTATACAGCTTCACAGCTCAATAACGGCTCCAGCTGAGCCAGATAGTCATGTGCCTGTTGTGTACCAGTGCTGCTCTGGTGTTCGGGTTTTCTCTGGCTGGATGAGCTAGGCTGTTGATTCCTACTTCTGAGGTTCTTGCTTGCACAGCATCCGTTGCTCTTTTGATTGTACAGCAATTAAACTTGGAACTAGGAGCAGGCTTCTGTGCTGCAGTCATAAGTAATAATGTAAAGGAAAGCAGTATAACTCAAGTGTTGAGCAAGAGAATCTGCTTCTATCTTTCTCTTTACTCAATGAGTCTTTAATACAGTACAGACTGAGCTGGCCTTTACTGTAGGAGCCTTAGTGTTCCACACTTAATGTTTTGCATTTTGAAAGGTGAAGCTTTTTATTTCCTAACTTTTACTGGCTACCTAAAAAGGAATTGATGTCTCAGTTTGAAAACTTAATCTTAGTCTTTCTGCTACAGCCTGATCAGAATCTCCATCCTGCCTGTTCCTTCTGAGATAAGCTGCTCTGCATAGCATCTGCAACTTTAAAATCAGTTTCATGTAGACAGAATTTATCTAAGTGAAAATGTGTTATGGTATAACAGTGTATCAGAAAACACCCAGTTTTGAACAAAGCTCATACTTAGCATCTTGTCCAATCTGGGACACACACTGTTTTACTGTTCCCTTTGCCAGCAACTTAATTGAACAGCGTCCCCTCAAAAGGCCTGTCAGCAGGTCTGGTCCTTAAAGACAGTTATGTTCCAAGGTCCTAAGCAGGTCCTTGTTGCACATTTCAATAAAACACTCCATCATGCTCACATAAGAACTATGCATTTGTGTAACACAGGAAGTAAACTCATCATAATTCTACATTCTAATGAAATGTTGTTTCACATATGTATTTTGTGAGCCATAGGATGTTGCCATGCCCAATAAAGTACCTGTCCTTGTTGCTGGCAAATACGCCTCAAACCCATGTGAAAACAAAACAAGACAGAAGAATGTAAATTAGTATGCTTATTATCTAACAGGCATGTAGATAAGCAGTAGTATTTCTTGTGCTAAGTTTGTGATAATGGTCTTCAGCTGTGTTAACTTAAAATTCCCAGTGGAGAATGCTTCAAATATTTTTCTCTCCACCAGGCAGGAGAGAACCTGTTTCCCACAGATGACAAAGGCATGTCAATTCCCAGCGGCACTGATCTTCTGCATACATGGGAGGTAAGCTTAGTCACAGCACAAGAGTTGTGCTGTCCCCGGTCTCTTCCATGTCATCATTACCTTCAGTGATTGAAATTGTTCCGTGTTTGCAGAACTGCTTGGAAGGGCTCACTGGTACAATAATGGATTGTTAAGTATTTTCCACTTCATCTTACCATGAATTTATGTGATCTCAAATAATGCATTTCTGGGCTTTGAGATAGGAGATGTAGCACAAATACCAATGCTTTTTCTCTCTCAGACATGAACTCTGCAAATCTGAACACTTATTTCATGTTTCTCATGAAGGAAGTAAGCCATGTTAGGAAGACATGTTAGGTCTTCTTCAGACCCTGTCATGCATCCCAGATGCTGACTTTGCTGCCTCTGTCTGTTAGGCCATGGAAGAGCTGGTGGATGCTGGTCTGGTAAAAGCCATTGGTGTCTCCAACTTCAACCATGAGCAGATTGAGAGAATCTTGAACAAGCCAGGACTGAAATACAAGCCTGCAAACAACCAGGTAAGCTGCTAAGTGGCCCCAGGTGAGTGTTTTAAGTTTGGGGTTTTTTGTTTGATTGGTTTTCCCCTCAATGATTGCTAAGGTCATCTTAGAGGGTAAGATTGGAGTTTCTGCACTACTGGTTAGAAATCTGGCAAGGGGCAGTTCCAGCATATCTTTGTTTTGGAGCAGTGAGAGAAGTCAGAGCTTTAAAACTGCTGTTCAGTAGAAAAAAACCCTGTGTATGTCCAAGAACTTAGAGCACTGGATGACTTTTGTTTCCATAGCTCCTCTGTGGAGGAGTTGATTCCTGTTGTTGATGACTTAAGGCTAAAGGGAACCGCACAGAAACATGCTTTATGGCTGCGTACAGACTTGATGAGGGTTTGGAGGAAGGAGGAAATGGGGTTGTCATGGAAGCTGTAGAGTAAAATTGTCTGGATATGTAGACAACGCATGAATAAAGTCTTAGGAAAACTCAGGTTGCAGGAGACCTTGGGAGGTGATCTGGTGTAATCTACAGCTCAGAGCAGCATCAGGTGTAACACTAGAACAGGTTGCCCAGGGCTTTAGCCAGTCAGCTCATGGAAGCAACCTGTGAGGCTGGAGACTGCACAGCCTCTCTAGGCAGTGTGCTCTCCTGCTGTTACTAGGAGCCCTGGAACCTTCCCTTCCCCAGGCTTAACAAGCCGAGCCCCCTCAGTCTGTCCTAGCACAGTAGGTGCTCCAGTCTCCAGCTGTCCTGGTGTCTCTCTGCTTAACTCATGGCAGTCTGTCAATCTTCCCTCTATTTGGAGGGCTGGGAGGGGGGGAAATTGGACACCGTTGTCAAGGTGGTCTGATAAGTGCTGAGTAGCTGGGGGCGGGGGTTATCACCCTTCCAACCTGTGGGCTGTGTTCCTGCTGCCTGGGGTTGCTACTGGCTGATGTTCAGCTCCACCTGCCGTGGCTCCCAGGTGCTTTCTAGCAGAGCTGCTGGAGCAGTCAGGCTTCAGCCTGTGTCATTGCCCAGGGCTCTTCCTCCCAAGGTGCAGGGCTTTGCATGCAGCTTTCTTCAGCTTCATAAGGTTTCTGTTGGCCTCTTCCTGCTGCCTGAGTAGGTCCCTCTCAAGTGGGAGCCCAGCCATAAGCATTTTGTCTGGTCCCATATTTCCCCCTCAGGCTGGATCACCTGCAGACTTGACAAGATCATTGCCTCTCACAAGCTGTTGAAAAGGACAGGGTCCAGGATAGATGCCTGTGGGATCTACTTCTACTTGTCATAAACTGCCATGGCATTTGAAGGACTGCAATCTGTTCTTGATACTGGATTACAAGAAGTGGTTTACTGTGATAGTTTGAGCATATGTACTAAAAAAGGGATTTTAACACCTTTTTTCAGAAAGCTAATGGGAGCCTTCTCTGGAAGCCTACTCAATATCAAACAAGCCTTCTGACAAGTGTGAAATTCATAATTCTGCACTGAGTATTTTCATAATCACTCCCACTCTACTTTTAGGATACTTAGAAGTCTTATACCTTTCAACACATACTACAGCTCGCTCCCAAGGAAGCTTTCACTGTGGTTGATGATTACCCCTCTATCTCTTGCACAGAGGATGCTGACCCTATGTCTCTTCCACACTAAGTTTGCTTAAGCTCTCTGATCACCATGATCGAGTTAAACTCAGAGCAATAGGTCTTGGTCTCAGTCCTGTTCTGAAGAAACACTTAAAGCCTTGAAAGCTTATCTGTTAGTAACTCTTACCAGTCAGGTTAATGTAAGGTTACAGTGCTTCCTGCACACCCTTTCTCTATGCAGACATCTTGTGTAGTCAAGTAATTCCATGGATGGATGTTCCTGGCCTGAGTTATGAATGCAGTCAGTATGTACATTGGTATCAGTCATAATGAGAGATTAATTTGGCAAGGCACTAACTACATCACTGTAATACTAGTAAGTAGCTCACAAAGGAAATTCAACTCTTCAGTATTCATTGCCACAATGTGGATTGCAGTATCTTAAAATATTTATTTAAACGTGTAGCGGGCTTTTCACCAGACATCAGGTAATGCAGCTCAGGAGTTTTCAGCTACAGTTCCAGTGGGCTGGTAGGGGTGACTTTGCCTCATCAGTAGGGTCTGAATTCTGCCTATGGAATAGTGGAGAAAATACATAACTAGACTAAATGCTCTGTTACTGAGTAGCTGCTGAAGCAAAATAAATGTGCATAATTTGCCCTGAAAACTGAGTTACATATCCTGTTGTGTCTAATACTCCAACATGCTTCAGAAGAGAAGCAGCCATGCAGGCTTCTGGTAGCAGCAAGCAGCCAGAACCATAAATAAAGCACTCACGGCTGAAATCTGATAGCATGGTTTATGCTGTAGCTCCACCTGCCAGCAGCACAAGTTTCCAGTGAGTTCCCCTGAAAGGAAGCAGCTACACTGAAGGCTTGAATGACAGTGCAGTCAAAAAGGTTCTCTTGGGCCTGCTAAAATAATAGTGTTCCCTGGTGTGCGGTTATCCTGCAAATCAGTCTATGTAAAGTATCAAAACTGCATGTTCATTCACTGCTTCCAGACACTTGAATGATGTCTGTTCTGTGCTGCGTATCAGCTCACTAACTTGATGGGATACAGATCTGCTGGTGAGGAGTCTGTATTCTGTTATGTAGATGGTCTTCTGGAAACTAATGGTAACCACACAGGCATTTCTAAAAATTCTATAGTGGAAAGTAATCTGAAGTTCTAATATCTGTAGTGATTAGTAGCCACTCTCAGTATTTGCAGACTGGAAGTATTCAGCATGAGTATTGATATGAAGCTGATAGGAAGATAATAAGGAGTTAATGCAGGTATTGAGGCTAGCATGGTAGCTGTAAAAACATAATGTTTTTACAACATAGTTAATCAGGGAAGAGAACTTTATACTCTGTATTGGGCTGCTATCCCATTTTTATAATTTTGCAGTTCTTTGTATGTGCATCTCATTGAGCTGTTCCACTTAAGCAAACATAAAGGTAGTCCCATATGTTAGGGACAGTGTGGATCAGGGAAGTTTAAAGTAGTGTTACAGTCGTTGGGCCCCTGCACTTGCAAGAAGTACAGAGAGCAGGAAGGGAATGGGGATGTACAGAAAACAAATGCTGCATAACATCACATGGACTCTAAATTAGGACAAAAACCTGCCCTTGATTGGATTAAAGAAGTTAATGGAACATGTGGAAGTAGTTGTTCCACTGTCCATTTCTGTACTCTCATTTCCAGGTTGAATGCCATCCGTACCTGACCCAGGAGAAGCTGATCAACTACTGTCAGTCCAAAGGGATCGCTGTGACAGCGTACAGTCCTCTGGGCTCTCCTGACAGACCATGGTAAGACTGATTCGCAATTTGCAAGGGAGCTGGAAGGGATTGTGCTAGTGGTGTCAAGACTACAGGTGCTCTATTTATCATTCATGAAAATACAGATTTCTGTTGCCAGGCTGACTCTTCATTTGGGGTTTCTTGCCACTGATTGTCTGTTCTTCGTGTAGGGCCAAGCCAGAGGATCCTTCCCTTCTGAATGACCCCAAGATTAAGGAGATTGCAGCCAAGCACAACAAAACAGCAGCACAGGTAGGTGGGTGCTGGACAGTGGGTACTGTTTCCTGTAACACTGTTCCTGTGTTGTTCTTTAGAACACCTAATGACAGAGTGTAAAGGACAGGCTGTTTCTTCATTCCCTTTGAGCTGTGGTGTTGAGTAGCGATGCAGCCTGCTTACTGCATGGTCTGCAGTGCATTCTTGAAAGGGTTCTTTGACTATCAAGGATTACTTTCTTGACCCATCTTCAGATGTTTGTCTACCCAGCTCAAGTTGTTGCAGAGAAATGGTAAGAGCCTAGGTGGAAAGGAAACAATCTGGGTATCACAAAACAGGATGGAAAAGGAGGAAGCAGGCCTTCCATGGAGGGCTCCACTGCTCCTTGACTTGCACTTCAGGAAGCGCTGCTTAGAGTACACACACGATGTGAAATGCAGCTCTGCTGTGGCTGGCTGGTCCTGCTGAATTGTACAGTTGACAGCAAACAGCTGTTGGAATAGGGTCTACTTCTTGTAACAAGAGCTGCTCCCTCTGACTCAGTGATATGTTCCTGCAGGTTCTCATTCGGTTCCACATCCAGAGAAATGTGATTGTGATCCCCAAGTCTGTCACACCACAGCGCATTGTGGAGAACTTCCAGGTGGGTGATCATGAGTGACCTCACAACCCTTCCCCCTGCAGAGCAGGCAGGGACCCTTCCTCAGCCTTCCCAAGCCCTCCTCAGACGAGGATGGGGCTTTCTCTACCCCTCAGTTTACCTATACTGAAGGCTAAGTGAGGTCTACACTTGGAGAAGAGGTCTTGGAAGCAGTTTGATGGTCTTGGCAGTCACCTTATGTGATGTCTCCTATTCTGCAGTTTGCAGATGAATTGGCACATGGAGTTTTACAGGCACCCAAGTGCAGTAGCATACCACAGCAGGCTGCCGTGGAGCTAGTGTTTAAGTCCTATAGTGTTGACAACTATCATTGCTGTAAGTGATCCCTTGCAAAACTGGTCATCAGAATTTCACAAGACAGTTGGATTAAGTGGAATGTGAAAGCCTTGCAGTTGTTCCTTCAGAATGGGACAGGCAGATGCATCTTCCATGATGAGAGGGTGGAAGCATTCTGCAGCACTAAGTGCTCACCAAGCTTCTTGGAACAGCTGGCATGTCAAACTGCAACTTTGGATTTTTATTTTATTCCCTTGGCCACTGAAGTCTTGGAAGTGCAGAGAAGCCTTTTTCCTTTCCCTCCTTCATGAAGCAGGCATTTCTTCTACCCAGCACCCCTCCTCTGATGTGGATTTGTTCTTTAATTTTGTGGATCTTGCTTACAATCTCTTCTGTTCAATGAGCTGATTTCCAGCTGTTCCTCTTGTTAGGTGTTTGACTTCGAACTGACTAAAGAAGAGATGGCAACCATTCTCAGCTTCAACAGAAACTGGAGAGCCTGTGCAATGACCACGTAAGTGCCAGTATTTTTTCAAGCTGTTAAGTTATACAAAATCATGAGATATTAATATAATTCTAGGTACTACACTTTGTTAAAATTCAAAACTCAGAATATTCCATTTCCAAAGAGTTCATCCTCAAAATAATTTTTCACGTCAAGATGTTGATTTTTTTCCATATTATGAACCGAACCATGGTGAGCCAGATATGAGATCTGTTTGCAAAAAGGTCTTGCAGGCAGTGAACAGCCAAGCCTGGAATCACTTATCTACAAAGTGCTTAGGTCCCACAGCCTGAAATGCTCAGAGCCTGGACAACAGGAAGAATCTTTGTTTACAAACAACACACCATCTGCAACAATTGACTGCTTTAAAACAGTTCTGCTCTGCCTCTGGCTGCTTGCTGTGGTTACAGCTGCAGGTAGGATCTTTCAGTCATTAATCTTTCCTCTGCTTTCTTTCAGGTGCAAAAATCACAAGGAGTACCCTTTCAATGCAGAATACTGAAGACTGTTTCTTGCCCTTCTCCAGGCTTCAGATACGCTTCTGCTGTTGCCTATGAGTTCTCTATCTAGCTTTCTGCATCAGCCTGTTTCTTTTTTTTTTTTTTGGCCCACAGAGACACAGTGTATGTACCCAGTGACTTTGTTTTGTGGGTTTTTTTTTTTTTTGGAAGAAGGAAATGTTAAAATCTTTCTGAAGAGCGTACTGTGTGGACTTGGGTAGAGTGTCTTTGCCAAACTGCATGTCTAGAATTGGTAAGCAGAAAACTTGGAGAAAGTCACTTATTTTGGAATACTGTGAACTGAAGCTAGTGGCTATTGTCTGGAAGGACCAGGATATGACAGATTTCTTTTGCCTAATTAAGTTGAGGTCAGATATTTTCTAATGACTTCTGGGTTTGGTTTTGTGTTTTGTTACACTACAAGCTTCTTTCTGTAGCTGTGGAAGTACCAACTGATTAAGTACAGCAGTTGCTACATGGGTAGCCCTTTGGAAAGTGTAAAGGTCCTGGTTTCTTGGTGATATAAAAGCTGATTTTGCTTATAATAAAGTATAGTTTCATTACTGTGTGTGATGAGATGGTTATTTCAGCAGTGCTCTAATGGTAGTGATGCTAAAGGAGCTGTGTTATGTTACTGTCTCTAGGGATTACACAAATGCAAGGAAAATGACTGTGCCCCAAGAAATCACTGCAGCTGATGTCAACCAGCAGGTCGCATGTGAGAGCAACCTGCTGTTCTCATGCTTCTGCATGTCTGCAACGTGAGTGTTGTGAACCTGTGGCCATTGAGTAGCCTGCTTGAACTTTTCTTAATACAGCTGTTCTGATGTCTGACTGTTAAAATACTAATGCTTAAATCAGTCTTTATTTTGCTGAGGTGGTAGCACGTTTTGGCTGGTAGAAAACTCATTCCTTTAAGGACATCATGAGCCTACAGAAAATTCTGTGGGATTTTTAAGTAAATAGCAGAAGAGATGCATTTTCCAGGCAGGTAGCAATTGATACAGATGGATTTCAATGGTTATACAAGCACCAGTTGCAAATGACACAAAATAGATTTCCAAGGAACTCCTGCATCACGCAAACCCTCCTCTGAAGGGATCTGTGTGGAAAAGAGGGTTCCTTCTGAACAGATGAAAGAGGGGGAGATACCAGAATTGTTAATGTCCAACCACCCCGAAGTAGCAAGCTTAAGGCATGCTATGCAGTTACGGGGCTGGAACCCTGCCTTAAAGGGAGCTTGGCTGGCTCAGCAGGCATGGCAACGAAACATCAGGGTGTGCACAGTGCAGTTGCTTTCAGAGTATTTGCTAAGCAGGTGTCTTGCTTCCTGGTGCTGATTTAAAAAAAAAAAAAAAAGGTACCAAGGCATCATACTAACCTGAAATGCCTTTGTGATGAATACTGACAATTCTATTGAAAAACATCTTATCTCCAAATGCTTCTTTGAAATCTTTCCAGTATTTCTGAAGCCAGGACTCTATGTGCAGTGCAATTTTGATCAGAATAATTTGCAGTGGGCTCAACAAGGTAACAGTCTTATCTGCAGCACAGCAGGGAGGGAGGAGAGAATCAGGCTAAATTGATTATGATCACTAAATTCTGGGCTTAAAGGCAAATGCAAAAAGCTTCAGCTCTGAAAGTGGTTCTGTGTATCTATGTTGTGATAAATAAAAGCCCAGAGGCAACTAGAGAAAGCAGAACGCTAATGTTCTTAGATCAGTCTGAGCTGTGGCAGAAAACTGTTCGGGGCAACGCTGACGTGTTTGGAAACAGCATCTTTGTGCCAAGTTATGTTGGGCATCAGGGATTCCAAAATAGTACATCAGGCTCTGTTCACTTCCTCTGGTTTCATTTCACTGGAACTTTATGGAAGCTTGTGCCTGAAATTTTCCATTCTCCAGTAGGAATTTTACTGGAGGAGACTCAGACTGCTCCGCAGCAGAAGGAAGTGGAGCAAGGGGTAGCACAACAGGCGTGCTCTGTGTTCTGCGGGGAAAGGAACGTGGTCATCCTGGGACATGGTGCGGCACGTAACTGACAGAGGGCTTGGGTGTTTGAGATGTGAAAGTGGCAGCAGAGAAGAAACAGGAGCACGTGAGGGAAAGGACGGTGATGGCTGTGCTTGAACACAAAGAAGGCTGCTATCAGAAGATGAGGAGCAGGAAGGGAACAAGAGACAGAAAACTTTGTCACTTATACTGTTTTTTTTGATTGCTTCTTTGAGGCCACAGTTAAACAAGGCTGAGATAAGGGAAGAGCCAGTCTTCTGGACTACAGCCAAGTTGTCTTTCAATACTGGCTGATCTAGGGATTGCTACAGTAAAAGAAATGGCTGCTTTACCCTTGTACTTGTGTCACTCTCTCTGCATCCCAGGGTCAAGAATTCTTTTCATCTCCTAGAAGGTAAAGTGGAATGATCAAAGAATTAGATATCCGGAGCCTAGCATTCCTGCTAGCTGAGTTCATCCTGCTAGAACCGTTCACAGCTTGTGTTCTTCTATTGTGACTTGACGGATCTCTGGGTTCTTGATCAAAGAAACTTTTAAGGAAAATACAATTTTATAGATCTTCCAATGAAATGTTTTTGTTTTCTCAACTTAAGAACTGGTGGTTCAACTCCACCTTGTTGGCATTTTTGACCAGACTTTCTCAGGACACTGCTGCAGCAGCTACGCCACTGTGCTATTGTAGCACCCCTTGGAAACGGTGTCCAGCCACAGGAAAGATGAAGAGCAGGACTCATGGAGTCAGTACTCTGAAAGAAGAAATGCATTTCTACAGCAGCAAAGAGTGGTGGTGAACTGGTTTACTGGGGGAACAGTCCTTCTCAAGGACTTTTTGTGTAGCAGAGCAGAATACAAGAAGCTGCCATCGATACGGGATAAGCTGGAGGTAGGGTACCACCAAAGTTCTACAGGCACAGTGTTTCAGCTTTCAGTTGATGCTCCCTTTAGGAGAAAATAGCTTAAATGCTGATAGTGGGACATCAGTGCACAAGGCTGGCTGGGATCACGTTCTGTAACACAGCCTGTGTTTCCATCTGGGGAAGAGGGGACTGTTCTTGCTGAGATTCTGGGACTGACACAAGTGCACATTGTAACTCTTGTGCAGAGCTGTGAAATCTGGGGTAGAGGAAACTCTTCAAAGCAGGGAAAGAAAATCCTCTCTTTGGACTTGAATCTGCATTCACTATGTTGAAGATACTTCTAAAAAAGTGGAACCTTTTGCCTTAATTTAGGCACAGAACTGTTAACTTGGGACAAGTAATTTTCCTTTTAGTAACTTAATCCCCTAGTTTATCATCTGTAAGCTGACACACCTGACCTAGACCTTAGTCACTTAAAAGGTACAGAGCTGTGCCTTCTTCTGGCAGGGCCTTGCTCATTTAAGCTGAGAAGCAACTCTTAAACTCTTCAACAGGTAATGTTGCTCTTGCATTTTAACTTGTTAGAGTGCATAGTGTGGGACCATTCGTACAAACATTTGCAAAACTACATTTCAAGTTCTTAAGAAAACTTAGACTGCATATTCTGCTTGATCACTAAGTTTTCTGAACTGATTGACACCCCTTAACTGTGTCAAGTTCAGTTTGTTCTGCAAGAATAAGCCTGTTTACAAGGCAGCTGGTAGCTGTACTAAACTAGACTAAATACTGACCAGCTGCGGCAGCCTGTCCCCAGCTGTGGCCAGAACAAGTTACCTCAGGTAAGTTGAGCACCATGGTGGTGTGTTCTCTGAATACTCTAATTGCAATTTAAGGTCCTTCATGCTTAACAGCCATCAGTTAACATTTTGTTCAGTTACCTTGTGAATTTTACATTCCAAGGGGATGGTGTTCACAGCCATACATTCCTTATGAATGCTAAGAATTGCTGTCTTGTTTGTTTCAGGCTTGTCTGCTGCTAGCAGACAAACTGCTAGCAGTTTGATGCTCCTGGCTTTTTTGTTGGTTTATCTCCTTTCATGCTTTCCAAGCTGCTCTGGACTTTGTAAACTTCTGGCATAGCTCCCTGTACTGGTGTCTGGTCAAGGGAAGTCTACTTCATTGCTACCTGTAGAAATCATTCCCATGCCATCAGCCATCGCAGCCAGTCTTCTGTAAATTCTTAAGGCAGAGGGAAGCATGGACTGGAACCTCCTGTACAGGACTGCATGCAGAAAGTTGATGAAGTGGCATAGGTCTCAGCCTTGGGTTTTTGTTTGTTTCTCATTCTGTTTGCCTTTGATGCATTGAGCTCAGTGTGGGGGAAAAACTTGGAATTATAGCAGATGGAAAGCCTGAGCAGTGATTAGCAAAAAGTTCTGAATTTTACTTGTTTGTTATCTGTATTACCATATTTTTCCCTCTGAAACATGGGCATAACATTTTGTTTTTTCACCCAGCCTCTTTGAAACCCTTAATCATGGGCTGACTAAACCAGAACGGATGAACAGCACAATAAAAGCTTAAGTCATGGGACAACATGTTGTGATAGAACGGCAAAATGCTAAGCTAAGGTATTTTCCATTTACTGGTTCAGTCCAGTGGCACGGATAATCTCACTGCTGACTAGGAAAGATGTATCTGCAGGTTTGTTCTGAGCATACTGTGGCACAGCTGAGGGAGACTGAAAATGATCTGGGGACAGTCTGAGCCTCCTGCTGTAGTTCCAGCGGAAAGCAGGTGCTTGTGCTGCTGTGGAGGCTGGTACCCAGGCAGAGCAGCTGCTAGTTCTTTGAGAAACTTGCCAAACACCATACGGCCTATCTGTGCTGTGTCTTGTGCTGGCATAGTACTCATTTTCTTTTCCTGGAGCATGTTGTGGTAGCTTGGCCTGTGTACTACTGGCTCAAGAAGCAGCCTTGGTATTTTTGTGTCTATGAGATGCTGGACCTGTGGTCTCTCAGCATCTGCTGCTCATGCTACGTATCCATGCAGCCTGGGGACAGGCAGCAGACAAATGCTTCTGTGGGTCACTGGGACATGGCTGGAGACAGAATGCCACTGTGTGTACCTTGAGGCTACCTAAACACCAGCATGTGGGTGAGTTAGCCACAAGCACAGGGAGAGGAAGGGGGTAGATGCCCATCCATACACACTCAGTTGTTAACACAGGGCTCAGAAGAGTCTGAAGATGGTGACTAAATGGTTTCCAGCACTTCCCACTGTCTGGCAAAAGCTCTGCACAGGTCACTCCCTGACAGAAGAAAATAAAACTTTTCTACAAAATGGTTGTAGCTTGTCCCTTCCTCTCCTGCTGAAATAATCTGACATGTTCTTCTGTCAACTGAGTTTACGATATGTGTAAATGAATCCCGAGTCTTCCCTAAGCCTGTCACTGCAGCTCTTATTTTCTTCACAAGCGGATTCTAAGTAAAGCAAAGCCTGAACCTGCAGAAGCACAGAAGAGACTGGATTTTTGGAATCCTCAAAACTGAGTAAGGGCTGATCATGCTTAGCACTTTCTTCTCTGCAGGTAATGTGTAATAAGAGCAGTGCCATGGTGGCACAGCTACTGGAGTAGGTGAACTAATGAGGCATGGAAATGCACTTGTAGAGCAGGTTTACTGCTGTTGTGGGCTGCTGTGAGGCAGCACTCATCTGCCAGGACACTGTCATTAAGTCATCTGGCTACAGCTCTGCTGTGTCATGAAGATGCTCTATTTCCCTGTAAGTGATATCACCCAAACTGTTCTTTTTACCTCTGGTAAAATCTCCGCAGCTAGAGGGGGAAAAAAAAAATCTATTGTCTGTACAACAAATGAACGATCTCCGGCTTCTAGCTTGTTTTGAATTTTTTCACTATTATATGGCTACTGTGAGCATCTAGTCTGACTTCCTGCCCACCACAGTCTATAAACATCCTGTAAATAACTTTGATAGCTGTGATTAAATTGGAATGTTGTTAGAAAATTCCTATGGAGCAGAGGATATTCCAGGATATGCTGTGCACCATGGCCATGAGTGAGCATTGCTGCTGCCGTGGACTGACCTGGCTGCTGTCTCAGAACAGCTCAGGCTGTGCTCAGGTGTCTTTCTGGCAGAGCCAGGCTGTAGTCTGAATGCCTGGAAGCACAGCACCTTTCACGGGGCTTGTTTTCTAACTGTGGTTATGATGACAGGCTGTAACTGGCCTTTTCAGTTTAGCGTATTAAGGGAGGGTGAAAACTGAGTACCTGTTGCAGGCACCTTCCTGTCCGTACCACTGCATTATAACTCCTTGGGATCAGTTGCTGATATGCATTTCAGACCAACGCTCTCTTTAGAAGAGTGGCTGTAGGAAAGCATTCCATCACATGGGATTTCCTGGTTCTAGGGCATCTGTTATTAAAAAGTCTTGTGAAAGTCTGAAGCAGCTCTAAGATGCGTCACTGCTTCCCTTATAGACTTAAAAACCTGAAGTTCAAAGAGAGTCACCTGGCAGAGCACACCCATGAAGTCTCTAGTATAGCCCTGAATATTAATTGCATAATCATCCTTCCTCTCTGCAGGCAGTGCTGGTCTGCGCTGTTCTGCTGCTGGGCTGGAAGAACCTAAGGGGGCTGCATGAGTTCAAGAGCAAGAAGTCTTGGTTAACAGACACCTCATTAAAACTTGAGTGTGTGCAGGGGCTGCAGCAATGCTGACTTTTTTTTTTTTCCCCCTACAGGAAATGTTCAGTAACATCCTTTGGGTCAAAACACAAGGTGACGCTATCCAGGGAGATTCAAGAGAGTGAAAAATCTACTCTTGGCTTCTAGAAAGCTTCTCAATGTTTCTTTCTAAATAAAATACGACAGTTGCCAAATAAAATAATTCCTGTTTCCTTTATCAGACTTTGGATTTGCTGGGAGAGATTCACAGCATTAACTGCCGCTACTGTACTGATAAAGGCAGTATTTACATACTTGTGTAGATATGACAATCCAAACATACAGGTCTCCTACCAGTTTGTTAGTATCTAGCAGTTCATAAATGGGAAACCTCATTAAGGAAACTGCTCCAGAAATACAGTTCAGCAGTGTCCACTGAGGTGTTTTCAATCAATCACACAGATATTCCTGAGCTTGGTGAGAAGCTAAAGCAGCACATGGTCCTCTCTCATGGAGGTCTTCTGATGTTACATGTCTTGTCTTATGTTAACAGCTAGAAGATAGACAACAGGCCAAAACGTGCTAAAAACACAGCCACCAGGAGAATCTTTACATTCCACTAAAACTGGTCATGGTTTATATTTATGACAAAGACTGCTTTTTGCAGGTCCCATGGCTTCAGGGTTATTAAACTTCTTTAACTGTTGCTACCAGATGCTAATAGAATATATATTTTATTACAATTGAGAATCAAAGAGATGCAGCCAAAGGACTGATGCCATTGTAGTTGACAGTAAAGGAAGCAAAGCCATGCATGCTCAAAGCTTACTCGTCAGTATTCCCAAGAACTATGTTCTTCCATCTTGTGCAGTGTTCTTCCATCTCATGCAGCTCCTGCTGTGGTTTGATAGGCATGAAGTACTGCAAAGCACCTGAGCGGTGGAACACAGTTCTTCCCATCCCTGGAGGATCTGAAGGTAATTCCCACGTCAGTCTTCCAAAACAGGATAGTCCTTGTGGTTTTTGCATCTTGGAGAAGAGCGTATGATTACAGCACTGGAAGGATGTTGTCTTAATGCTAGAAAGAAAAAGCTTTTTTCCCCTGATGAAAGCTCTGCAGAGCTATAACTATGAACTGCGATAAAAACACCAGTGTGAGCCTGATTAGTTTACACAGGGCAGTGGAAGTTAATGCTCTGCAGCTTTGCATACACCAGTGACCTTGCTCTCGAAAGATAACGTACCTCTTGCTTAGCCGAGACTGCCAAACTTCTCTGCAATATTAAAGCACTCGCTTGTGAACTGATAAGTTTGCAGAATTCAATTAGATAAGTGGGTGACGTGCAGAAACAGAATAAATGGCAGATCATGGCAAGTCTGTATCTAGCTCGTCTGTTATCTAGATGCTGCCTCAGTAATGTTGGCATAAATACAGGCACTGCTTTTAACTTCAAAAAAAAAAAATTGATACTCATTCTTAAAATGGAGTTTATTTACACTTACTTTCCATTACATAAAGCAGCCAAAGAAAACAGGAAAAAAAATTGCTGCCTATTTTGGAGTTTCCAGTTGATTTTGATTTTCAGGCAACAATCTGAAATCCATTACAAGGTGTCTTAACATGCAGCACCTCCACATAAACCCCAGTGCTACCGATCTGTACGAGACGGACACTGTCCTGATAAACCCTGATGCTGGATTCCAGCAGGTACAGAGTCACCAGGTACTGCCTAAGGGTCCCTAAGGATGTCTAATGACGATCCAGGCCTGCAGAGAGACAGAGGGGGAGCAGGAGAAGGCGGAGGAGGAGGTCCTTACTTACGAGCTTAATGCACAGATTTGATATTGCTTCTTGAAACTGAGGAAGGTTTCCATCTCCTCTGTAACCAATTCAAACACCTGAGTAAAGATCCCAAACAGTTGGTTTATACCAGTTTGCAAAAAGGCAACTGTAAGTACATTTGCAGAAAGAATATCAAGGACAGAAGTAGAAAAGTGTTGTTTTTGTGGAAGCACGCAATGGATGCACGTTTGTGGTTAACTGTGAAAAAATGTCATAAAGCTGCAGTGCTGGTGGGAGCCCAATTGCATCATTTTTATATCACCAGGTGCAAAAGTTAATATCTCTTATTTGCTCTGTTCTAATGAAGGAGTCGCAAGTCATTTTACAGTAACATTTAGCATGCATAAAGAAGTAACCTACGAGACACCTGACAGAAGTTTTTCCTTGTCCTAGGTGTGAAGGGGGTACATTGTTCCACTCCAGAGTGGATTTCTCTATGTAAGAGTTTAACACCATAAAGAATTTTGTAAGGTTACCTTAAAATTTTCCTTAATACGATGTGGAGTGATGGATTTGGGAATTACAGTTATGTTTCTTTGGATCTGGAACCAGATAAGCACCCACAGGAGCAGACAGGGGAATTAGAGCTGGGAAGTTCTGCCCCATCATCTGAACGCCAAAAATCCTACTTGCCTACGTGGTTACAGGGAGCAGCTCTACTGATAGTCAGAGAAGGCTTACATAGGACAAAAGCACTGTAAAAAGCACTTTCTAATTACTGCATGAAGTCGCTGCTTTTCTCAAGTTGAGGTGGCAACATGGGAGTTCACTGAGCCAGAATTCAGAACTGGGCAGGGATACTGTGTGTAGAAGAGGCTGGAGTGCCAGTTAAAGCCCACCAGTTAAAATCCAAAGACACTGGTAATCATTGGTAATCATCTAACATTAGTCTTCAAAACCGGAGCTGTAAAGCATTACACTGGAGACGTGACAGCTGGAACTCAGCTTTCCATGATGTCTTTGAAAATAGTTACTTTAGCTCAAGAAGAAAAATGCATGTCACTGGGGAAAATACCATGACTAGTGTTAATCCGAGCTGGGGTTTCATTGTCCTTGAGTGCAATTTCCTTCATTTGGGTGTCATCAAAAAGGGAAATATCCTCAGGCTTGGACCTGTGGACCAGCTGGAGCACTCACTTGTCATATCAGCTAGTCCCACACACTCCCCCTAACGCAGCAGTTTTGCCTGGCTCCATTCCCATCTATTCATGCTGCTGCTTTTCTATCAGAACCTGGGATGAGCCCTGAGGCACTGAGAGTGGAGAAGTGCAACCTGCATTTCCCATTACTTGACAATTCAGCCAAATCCAGGTGTATTTTCACAGGCATATCAAAAACCACAGCCTTGACATAAATGTTATTTCATGGCCAGAGATGTACCATTAAAAGTAAGACATTTATTGTCACAGGCAGGTGTGATGCCAGTCCTGATGAGCCAGAAGAACAATTTACCTGATTATTAGCAGATTTCTGTTTTAAGTCTGGTTTGCTCAAGAGCCAATCTATCTGTTCACAGTTGAAGCTGGAGATTCCGATGGCCTTCACCATCCCCACATCCACCAGCTCTTCCATAACCCAGACATAGCACGGAATCAGACTTGCTATGGAATTAAGATCTTTTTGCATATGGAAAAAAATACTTGCAGAGAGACTTTAATGGTAAAATTCATCATGGCTGGGATGCTCTTGTGCTGTGCCATTAGTACAGCACAGTGAACATCAGGACCCCGGTCAAAGGGTCAGGCTGTCCTGTCATGTGTCACCACACAAATAAATGGCAGCATTATTCAAGATGAGCAGTTATCACACTACAATTATTTCAGTAGAATGCAACAATTTTGAAGTACTATCCCAAAGTAGACCTCCTGCTCCAAAATAGCAGAAGGTTTTTTTAGAATAATTCCTTAGCTAATGAAATAGTTCTCCCATAATAAAAAGCCTGCAGCTGGAAGACAGTGGCTGAACAAGGAGCTGTTCCCAGAGAGCCAGAACAGAAAACCAGATCATAGCTGCTGATTAATTCCCCATGGGAGCCATACCGTTTAGCAGTGCTGCTATAGCACGAGCAGTGCTGCGTTCCTCCTACCTCTGATTTTCTTTCACACTAACAAGCAATAAAACCACTTGACAGCCCTAATTAGCTGAGCACTTCCAACATAAAAGATGCAGGAGAAAAATAATCTACTGCATTTCAAGCAGAAGATACACCTCTACCAAAACAGAAATCCTTTCCATTTGAAGTTGCTGTCATAAGCACCAGCCTAACGCGACCACTTTTTTCTTTCAAACAAGCAACAAAATTACGCCTAATTCTTAGAAGGGGAAAAGCATCGATGAATTCGTTTGACTTGTGAGTCTCTCATCCTCTGAGCACGTGGGGATGGAAGGGAAAGGAAGCCCAGATCATCAAGCAGAAATGTGAGCCTGTGCCAGTGTTGCACAGCCAGTGTTAGGCATGGGCTTTGGGCAATTCCAGGAGGGGGAAAATTCAGATGATCTGGGGGCATGGGCACAGATGTGTTAGCTTGGCTGTGGTCTGACAGCTCAGGTACAGACTGGGATGAGCACAGCTACAGAAAATCCACCCATGAATGCCCATGGAGTGGTGGGGACACCACAGAGTGTTTCATGTCAGGAACTCTCCCAAAGTGTGATCAGTGTGATGTTTTTGGGCTGTTATTTCCAATTAGCAAGAACTTTTCATTGTGTCAGTGAATGTACCTCTGAAAATCTGTATCACTGGGAATGATCATATCATTATCATCTGCAGGAAATAGCTCCTCTCCTGCCTATCATGGCAAAAGAAAAGTCGGGTGAAGGTAGGCTGAATTGTAAGTAGTTAAAGAAATCACACAGAAATCCAACAGGCAAGTGGATATCCTGGCTTATGTTTGTGCTGGGGAGAGAGGTGGCCAAGAACAGTAATCTGTATGAACATGGTAATCTTCAAGAAAATCTGCCTCTGGAGAATCCGTCCTGCGGGCAGAGGAAGGGCAGACGCTTTTATGTGCTCCAGTCAGGTTGTGGGAAGTCTGGGGATGTGACACAATGGGGAAGTGAGGATTTATTTAACCTGAGGGTAGAGAGGGAAAAGAAAAAAGGGAATTCACAACTGTTTGATCCTGGGTAAGCCAAGGACAGCCAAATCCCAGAAGGGAAGAGAAATGTGATCTGGATAGTAATTTGATCCATGACATGGAAATGCTGGGCAGGTGAAAGTGAGGTGATTTTGTATTACAAAACCAGTCTTACACATCCCAGCCTTACCATTCTGCCTCATCACTCTGTATTGAGGTATGTCATTACGTCTTCATGAGGTTTAACAATGTTCCTCATTAGAAAGGACCAAGGGCTTGTCCGATCCCCAAGGAAGAAGCGGTAGAGCCCTGATAGAGGGCTCAGAAGAGTTAAAGCCTCATACCTTGAATCCCATGGGCCAGTACATCAGGTAGAGATCAAAATAATCCAGCTGGAGGGCAGAAAGTGTCTTCTGGCAGGCCTCCTTCACCAGGGGCTTCTCACTGAAGGTGCACCACAGCTGGGAGGACACAGCTGGAAGCTGCTCTCCCAGCCACACGGCTGCAGAGCACCCCAAGCAGGGGGTACATGGCACAGCTCACCACAAAGGACAGCTTCTCATCTTGAGGACGCTGCACTTTTGTGCAGATTATTTTATTTGCAGCAATATGGGTCAGCTAAGTAAAATGAGATGGAGAGACTACAATTCCAACAATTTAGACAACGATTAAACGAAATAAAAGTAAAATTGGTGAAAATCAACCTGCCAGTTTCCAGCAGATAGAAGTTACTTTATTTTTCCTACCATTGTTGTTGGGGGGAAAAACAAAACAAAACACAACACCCGGGAGCTAACAGGCTGAGCCCAGCAGCGCAGCAGGAGTGACCACAAATACAATAGCTGTGCTTCCTATCTCAGAGGCAGCTGAGAGCACAGCCTCAGTTCCTGTCTCCATTGCTGACAATGGATATGGACCACAAAAAAAAAAAAAAAAAAAAAAAAAAAAAAAATCCCTCACATATCAAGTCATTTTTTCCAAGAGTTGACCTCTTCCTTCCCTCCATCCACAAAATGCTTACACCTGAGAGAGGAGCTAACTCCCAGCCACGTTCCATTTGCGGGCTTGTGGCCTCGTGTGAGACAAGTTACCCAAGGCCACACCTTACTGACAATAAAGAAGTCTTCTCACCTCACACCCCTCTCCTCAATTTTTCATGTAGCACAGCCCCAATCTCACTCTTGTTGAGGTACAGGCAAGCACAGTCAAAGCGGCAGTACTCAACATCGATAGCAAACGTCACCGCATCCCCCTCTTTTCATTGGAGAGACTGAAACAAGAAGAAAAGCCAGAATATTACAGCAAAATAAGTTTACTGTCCTCCAGATCTGGAGACTTTAAAACCTGAAATATTGAGGCGCTCCAGTTTGGATCTTGCTTTTGTTAGTTTCCTGGAATAAAATGAATGCTTTGGCACCGGCCACAGCCGTCGCTGATGAGTTGCCTGAGCTGATCTGTAAGGACTGAATGCTCACATTCAGACACCGGGATATCTTGAAATAAGCTCTAACTTTCCCAGAAATAAAAAGCAGTTCCAGTGTGAGACACTGGCAGCATAAGAACCTGAATCACCTCTAGACAGGCTGCTGGCCCTGCACACTAACAAGCTGACTTCTGTTGACACAGGACGTGGGACTGCAAACCACTACAGACAGTGCCACCTCCTGGGTAAAATGCATAATGTGATATTTAAGAGCAAAGTCTTGGCTCAGAGACACTGAAGAGTTGTTTGACAACTGGATACCAGTTCTGGAAAATGGCACTTCAGACGGTAACACGATCCAAAACGATGACCACTGCCTACATTTAGCTTAATTATAACCCCATCCATCATCTTTTTTAAAAGATTTCAGTTCTCCATGTGTTTCCAGTCAAAGGGTGGTTGGTTGGTTCACCTTAATTCAAAACAATCTCACATAGAAACCACAGCAAGTTTGTTTTTGTTTTGTTTTGTTTTCCCACGAGTCTACAGGTGACCAAGTACCAAGTTTAAAGTACAATTTTTCCTTTTCGTAGTCTCTTTCCCCATCCTGCCCCTCCTGATGTACAAATAATACAGCACCTCGTGACTCACGGGAAAGCAGGCTAATAGGTGCCGCATTATAGATATCTTCTTGCTGGGTGCTGCTGGAGCATGGGGAAGCTCTCTGCTGTGGATGTGCCATCCTTAGAAGTGTTCAAGGCCAGGTTGCGTGGGACCCTGAACAACCTACAGAATCACAGAATATCCTGAGTTGGAAGGAACCCACAAGGATCATTGATTTCAGCTCCCGACCCCACACAGCACCACCCAAATCCAAACCCTGTGTCTCAGAGCGGTGTCCAAATGCTCCTTGAGCTCCAGCAGCTTGGGGCCGTGCCCACTGCCCTGGGGAGTCTGTTCCATGCCCACCCCCCCCTGGTGCAGAACCTTCTCCTAACCCCCAGCCTGACCCTCCCCTGACACAGCTCCATGCCATTCCCTCGGGCCCTGTCGCTGTCCCCAGAGAGCAGAGCTCAGCGCCTGCCCCTCCGCTCCCCTGGGAGGGAGCTGTAGGCTGCCATGAGGCCTCCCCTCAGCCTCCTCTGCTCCGGGCTGAACAAACAAAGGGACCTCAGCTGCTTCTCACACGCCTTGCCCTCCAGACCCTTCCCCATCTTCATAGCACTCCTTTGGACACTCTCCAATAGCTGTATGTCCTTCTTACACTGTGGCACTCAAACCTGCCCCCAACGCTCCAGGTGAGGCTGCACCAGGCAGAGCAGAGCGGGACAGTCCCTTCCCTCACCCCGCTGGCAGAGCTGGGCATGGTGCACCCCGGGGCACGGTTGGCCCTTTGGGCTGCCAGGGCACACTGCTGGCTCACGTCCAACTTGCCACCAGCCAGAGCTCCCAGATCCCATTCTGCAGGGCTGCTCTCCAGCCCCTCATCCTCCAGTCTGTACTATCCCAGGTGCAGGATCTGGCACTTGCTTTTGTTAAATCTTATGCAGCTGGTGATGGCCCAGCCCTCCAATTTGTCAAGATCTCTCTACCCTCAACAATTTTGTATCCTGATTTAGTGGGAGGTGCCCCTGCCTATAACAGATGGTTGGAACTAGATGGCCTTGAAGGTCCCTTCCCACCCAAAAACATTCTGTGATTCTGTGCAGGAGAGAGCTCCCTGGGAGAAAACAGAACAGGGAGCAACTTGCCATTTCTTTCATGTGGAGGAGAAGTTGGTGGAGAACAATGGTGACAATATACCCTGTCATTACACAAAGCTGTGTAACACGAGATGTTTTCAGAAAAATAATCTATTTTTTCATATTGTATTGTGGTCACTGAACAGGATTGCAAATTCCTAAAGTCAGAGTGATGGGGCAAAGAGGACGTCCTATCGTCCCACCGAAACACAGAGAGTTGCCTCTTCAGTTGCAGAGGAATCTTGATATCAGGTAGCTTTGATTAGTTAATCTCAGTGGGTTTTGGCCAGGTTTTCATTGAACTAACGTAAGAGATTTTCTGGTGACAAAGATCATGTGTCTGAAAACTTCCTTCGATGCAGTCCTAATATGTTCCTACTAGCGTCCTAACAGGTTCCTTCAGAGAGCTCATGAATCATACAGCATTATAGTGCCCTAAGAGGCACTGCTGTCAGCAAACCAATCAGGACTGAAAGAGTTAAATGAACTCATTTCACTTCAGTTATGTGATGAATAGAAGCAGCTGACCAAGAAAAGTAACAGGAATAATTTGATACTTTTGTGCTGACTGAATAGTGTGTCAGGGACTCAGCAGTTTACAATTCAGCATACTTAGATGAAGTCTCAAGTTCAAGGGACAATCCACTTTTTTTCTTTCAATATTTGCAGGCAAAGAACTACCCAAGCAACTTCTTTCTGCAAAGTGCTATGGATTACTCATCTGCTGGCATACGAGTAAGTTACCCACAGTCTCTAAGGAGTGAATGTAAATTCAAACCCACCACTTGTCACTCACATTCCAGTATCTACATGCACTTGTAGCTGACAGCTGACAGCTACACAAGATGCTAGGTTATTAATACGCAATGGCCAAAACAAGTACAAAGAAAAACAGGCTATGCAGAAAATTTTACCTTTGTAGTATGTAATCTTTTTCTGTAGCTAAGAAAAAATCTCATTGTCACTACCTGGTCACTTTAAAAATTTACTCAAGGACAGGTGTAAAGAACCTACAATACCTGAAATATTTCAAGAGGCAAGAAATGCTGTGCAGAGGATTTGCTGCATTTTCCTGACCTGAAAAGGAGATGGCTGAAAAAGTCCACTGCTTATCTAAGCAATTTCTTGCTGTCACCTGTTTGACCACAGGTGCAGGGACAAGGAAAAGTCCCCTGTCCATGTCCATCACATACCTGCCAGGTGCCCAGTCCCAGCATAGGCATCCTTGCGTGGGTGGTCAGCTCCGGGCGGCAATGCGCAGTTCCCTCCCATATGCCACAGGCAAGCAGAGCCTACAAACACTTGCAAAGCCTTTAAACAGCCTTTGCTCCTCCCTCCTACCTTGTGGCTGGCTGCAGTTCAGGAAAAAAATGGGCAGAATCAATACAATAAGCAAAAGAAGGAAGGGATTTTGCCTTTATGTCACTCTTCAGAGAATGTCAAAACTTACTGTGGGCTCCCTTCACACATTTGTTGAGTGAGCTTGTCATGCCAGCTACACATATTGCATTGACAGAGGTTGCAGCTTTTTGCATGCCTCGTGGTCTCTGCTTTTCTGCAAAAAANAAAAAAAAAAAAAAAAAAAAAAAAAAAAAAAAAAAGTATTTGAGGAGTTCACACATCCCCAGAGAACCATTTCTGGTCTCACCTGTTCCCTCCCAAGCACATCATTAGAAGAAGCCAAAAATCTTTTTGTCTTTGAGGAAGCGTAGTTTTGCCCACAGGAGGGACCACTGTTAAAAATTCCCAGCCCTGCTTCATCTGCACAGCACCAGGCACCCACAGTACATATCTCCCCCTCACCCCCTTTATTGCAGCCTACAGCTTTTCCTCATGGCACACAGGGCAGCACCATACACCTCACTTTCCTGAGCACAAATGGTGACAGTAGATTTGCCTGATGCACATGGCCAAACTTCATTGTCAAAATCCATGGCTCTGGGGGATCTAAAGGCCCCCTATAGACTTTACTCTGCCTGTTGACAGAGGTTTTACCACAGAAGTGACAGATTTACTGACGTCATCTCTTGTCTCTCTCAGAGAGGAAATAAAGTTTCTTCAGTGTTTGCCCTCAACCACTATACAAAGGGTGTTCACTCAATTCATATTGTATTGTATGCATTTTTTTTTTTTCTCAGCTATCCATCATTCTTATCTTCATCATTCTACATACCTTGAAATCTGCAATTCCACAGTCCTTGCTTACCATACAAATGTAATTTCTACTTTCTAATATGGGAAAACACACTTAAAATTTTCAGCCTCAGTTTACAGATGTATCAGTTTGGTACAAATTTGCATTAACATCACCATTGAAGATACATTTAGGTTTTCATTAGAGTTTCTTCATCCGTTAAAAGAACTTTGTGCCTACAGAGAATATTTAACTTTGACATAAAATTATGAGATTGAATGATGGCTTATCTCTACTACAATGTGCTGCTTTACACAATACTTTGAAGTGGGATATTACCAAAAAATGAATGTCCCGTTCTTATTTCCCATTCATTTATAATCCTCCTGCATCTCTCAGGACTAATATTAGTATTCCCAAGACGTAATAATGATAATATCTTGTCAGAAGTCAAACTACTTGATTGTTTGACACATTTAAAATGTTCTGATGTAGTTTTGTTTAAAATAACCAGACAGACAATGGATTATTCCCCATTCACCTGTTAATGACAAACTTTTGGAAGCTTTTTGATATTTCCACAATGTGATTTGTCAAGAGCCATGGTCCTTTTAAGCAAGTGTTTGCTCCACTTGAACAAGGAGCTAAGAAATAAAGCTTTGTCTTTCAAAGACCATTGTGTTAGCTCTGAGTGATTCTTGAAAATCAAAACTATTTTATCTGCAAGACAGATGATCAATAAGTGTGTCTTGATCCTTGATGTTGTGTTAGTGCTACTTCACAGCCTCTTCCATTTGCACACTATATTGGATAGCTTACCGTTCACAACCAAAAAACTTTTGCATAAATTGCCTAATGTTTTTGCAAGTCTCATGAAGAAAAGCAGTCTATTGTGGAAAATCCCAAACCTCTCATTTTTACGTACACTGGATTTACCCAAGCCTGGAGGCTTCCGTGTCCTGCCAGAAGGAGCTGGTGTGCTATCTGGCTTCAGAGCACTGCCCAAAATTTCACAAGAAGCGTTTCAAAGATATGACTGGCAAACATGAATTTTTTATCCAGCCGTTAAGGAACTTTTCCTTCCTGACACTTCTTCGCCTGTTACAGCAAAGAACAGCCCCAGGGTAACAGCACGTTTCAACAGGCAGAATCTCAGATGCCCAGCGACCCAGTGCAGGTCACTTCATTCAGGCCCCTTTTGCTGCATGCAGCCCATGCAGGCAGGATACACTCACCCTGAATGCATAAACCCATTGTTTTGCATGCAATACACATACAAAACAGCAAAGGCTGAGAGGCCATGAGGTTGAGCATGAATCCACTCAGCATCCCCAGGGAAGACACCCAAAGAATCTCCACAGGCCAGCAGGTATCAGCTGGGTGGCCAAGGGTCAACCCTGCTGCTCCCTGCAAGAGGTGCCCAGAGGCACCAAGTTCTTGTCCTCCAGCACCAGATTTCCTTACAAGGATTTTGTACCTTTCACATCTGGCAGTTTCCCTCTTGTATCCTCTGTCACTGCTTGTGCCCATGTCAACCATGAGCTTCCTTCTCTGCCCGCAGCCTGCCCTTCCTGCACAGCTCTATGCTGCAGAGCTCCTTGCAGCTCCTTCCTACAATCTGAACTTTTCCACAGCAGTCAGAACCACGCTGGTCTTGGCCGCAGGCACCTCAATCCTATGTCCAAGGATTTTAATTGAGATATGTGAGTCACTGCAGCTTTGGGACAAGCCAAAGGAGAACCTTTTCAATTTTAGTTCTGAGGTCAAAAAGACCAATCTTCTTCCAGGCACTGCTCTGCCCATTGCCAATGCAGACCTGGGGAGCAACACCGGCCCGCTCACTGCTCTGGCAGCCCCTCGCTCAGCCAAGCACTTTTCCATAATGAATCAAACTATGTGGCCCACCAGAGGCACAGCTTTCAGTCAGCAGTCTGTTCAGAAAAACAATAATTACCTCAGAGTGTCCGTACTTAAGTCTGCATGAAGGTCTGTGTTCACTTTGCCTTTAAGTCCTCATTCAGTTTTTCACAGCACTTACGCCTGTTCGTTATGTTTTGTTTCCTTTTGTTTTTAAATTCAGGCAGGTTTACCTCAGAAACATTTATCTTCCAGTTTCTTGACCACATTTGTACCAGAAATTTGTGTTACCTTTTGAGCTCTCTAAAGCATTTGTGACTCCTGGGCCTCTTCGGAGGCAGGTGCAAACAACAACGAGCCTGATGTCTTCCTGCTGAAGCCTGGTTAAAATATTAGCCAGCCATGTGGGAAACAGCATGGAGTCAGAGCTAAATAGCTGTAAACTGAAAACTAATTGCTTCATAAAATACTCTGAGAGGTTGTCTGAGGTTTGTTTGCACTTGCAAGGAAGCACTGCCCTCTACGTACAGATCCAGGCACAGGCCGTCACCAGGAGGAACCCCAGCGGGGCCTTCCCTCCCCTCAGGTCACCACAGATCTGGGTGGCCATGCTTTGCAGGGGACGAGCTTTGTCTCTGGCCTCCTGAGAGAACACAGACACTGCTACCACTTCCCTGTGTGGGCCGGGCAGGAAGCTTGGGTCTAACGACAGGAGGCCTGGAAGGCAAAACTGCCTGAGAGGAAGAGCTGTAGGAAAGGCCTGGGGGCAGCGAGGGACATGGCTGGCTTCAAGCAGGGCACAAAATGAAGCTGCGGTGCCAACTGTAGGCACTGGTTTGAAGCCCACGTTGCTGAGTAGAGGCTGGCTTTTTAGGGCATGTAGCTCTCAGGGCAAGAAGGTGGTGACTGCACTTGAGAAAGTCTGCTCAGCAAAGGCAAAGCCTCTGGGTTGATGCCTTTGATGACTTAAAACTATAGATCCTCCCTAGCAGTCTAGAGTCTATCAACTGGACAAAACAGATTATTGTGGTCCACTATTATCAAAATTACCAGTAAAACCATTGTTATTAAAATTATTAGCAATGCCAAGTTATGTGAGTTTCGCATTTCACTGCAGTTAATCTACAGATTAGCACTGTAATCGATCTTACCAACCTGTGGTTTTTAATCCATGTGAGGATGGCCCCTTTTTTGAAGACTTATTTTAACATAAAATTATTGTGTTCATTGTTTTTCTGTAAACACCAGTGATAGCTATCTGATAAATGCCTCATAAATTAAAATTCTACTTGAAGCATTAAAAATTATTTTTTTACCTTTATGTATAATTTTGGGATTTACAACATATTGAAATTTTAGAGATTACACATGTGACTATATACATAATATTACATAAAATGTACATATTTATTTTTAAATGTTCTGTTTTGTATGTGTTTGTTAAAAATGAGGAAATTTAAACTGAGGAATATCTGAATCTGCAGACGTGTCTGCCAGAGCTGAAGCTATACATTTTGCAACAGCTCTATGCCTATCTCACTGACTCTTTCCCTTACGACTTGGTAATCCCAAAACAAACAAACAAAAAGGAAGTGAAGATTTACCAGAACTTACAGTACACTCCAGCCCCATGTTCTCTTCATCTTGCTTTTCAAGGACCTTGCTACCTGTGCTAGGTTTCATTTGCACAGTGGCTCTAGCACCAGGTAAATAATCCTGACTCCTTTGAGGGCACTCTAGGCTGTGTTGGGACTTCTGGCAGAAATCCAGGAGGTGCTTTTCCACACTCTGCCCCTATATGAGGTTGTAACTGCAGGGCACAGAATCTCAGCGCAGACTGTTTTGCCTAGCACTTCATCCCACGCATTAAGAAGTCGTCCTCGAGCTGTTTATCCAGTGCACAAATTAACTGCTGTGGGTACAGAGGCTTCCAAGGTGACTTTTTGCAAAAACAGTTCAGGCCTGACAGAGTTTTTAAACCCATATGCAGTGCAGTCCCACTCCTGTGGCCCAGCTGGATCTGGAAGTAATGTAAGCTGACAACAAACCTGACAATAAACTCATTGTCTCTCCAGTGCAAGGGCAAAGTGCCCTGGGAAGGTTTAGCCTCATTTTCTTGGTCGTTAGCCCTGTCCTGAATACTTCTGAGGTGGAATTTCTGCAGTGTATGAGCTCTGTGCGGCCTTGAGCCTCCTGGCATTCTCTGCTGTGCTGTACAAAGAGTGGAAGAGCAAGGCTGTATTTTTATACAGTGCAACGCCTGCTTTCCTTCACACACATACTTTTTTTTTTTTTGCTTTTTTATTTTTTTTCCTTGCCAGACACTTTCCAGGCATAGCAGTTTTCATATGGCCCACAGTCTGTCTTGCCTTAAGTATGTCTCCCAGACATAGCCTTCTGAGCAGTGACCCTGAATTTGCAAATGAGTGAACTACATTATTACTAATTATTAATTACCACTAACATGTTCAGCCTCTTTGTGTATATAATGCTGTGAGAAAACAGCAAATCTGTACTACTCCAAATTTCATAAAGGGCAGCAGTAAACAGGTCAAAGAGGAGCATAATACAGAGAACTAGAGGAGCTAATTCTCTTCATTCTCCAGCCTCAGAGAGTGCTGATTCAGGAGTACAAATATATTTAATATGATGATTGAAGCAGTTTGGAATTCAACTATGTAGACCTCAGGGACTTTCAGTCTTTAGGGACCTGTCATAGTGAACAGAACCAGAACCAGCCTCCATGTCTGTTAATCCAGGTTGTGAAGTTGGACGATCCTGAAGCAGGTACAGCTCTCATTTTACCACCTCTGCTCTGGGGCGAGTATCAGAGAGGAGAGTGCACAGCTCAGGGTGACTGCAGCATTATAGCAAGATCCCTCTGTCCTTGTCAGCCACAGGCTCTCTGATGTTTAGAAAGCCAGTTGTGGACAAATCACATAGCATGTCTTCTCTTACAGCACCTCTCTTCTCTCTGAGGTGTTCCAGCCGCTGACACTGAAAATTAGGTGCCCTGATTGTTAGAATTAGCTCACTGGGGCACCCAGTATCAAAGATGCAAGCTGTATGTACACTTCTGGCTCCACCACACTCGGGGCTTGACAGCTCCTGACTTCCAGCACGTAAGAGAACACCATCCTCACAGAAATGTTCAGTGGTTGGATCGTGCTGTCGCTAGAGGTCAGGTGAGCTCACCACCAGCAAGAACTGCATGGCCCTTAGCTGGCAATTTAAGTTTTTGGGGAAAACCAGGCTGAGAACAATGCAGCCAGCTTATTTTCTAGGGAATTTATCCCATACTATTTAATTCAATGAACAAAAAACAGATTTATTTTCATTGAGATACTGACTGAAAAGATTCTTAATGTATCTCAGCAATTCCTTCTCTCCTGGGTGATAGATCTGTAAGGCTGTGACACATTTGAGACTTGTTTTTAAATTTCAGATTATGTCAAATCAGAAATGTTCCATCAGCCTTTTAAACTATTGACTTCTCAGTTTCTGGAATTGCGCGGTCTTTCACCTACTTCAGATATACAAAGTGCTGAATAAAGCAGACATGAACTTGATCTTTTTGATTCATCTGTCACAAGGTACTTTAGAAAGAGTGCAAATCATTCCTGAAGAACAGGCTGAAAGCTCCTCATGCTGGGGACAAAGAACGTATTGGGATTTTTTAATGTGGAATGAAGAGTGCAAGAGAGTTGAACAGAAAAATGGACATTGCCAATACAGTGAAATAAGTACCAGCTAGTTGATAAAAATCTGTTTTCACAGCTATGTTCCAAGCTGTTTATTTATTTACCTTCCATGCACTAACACAAAATGGACATAATTTGTGAGCTTCACCATCATCAAAAAAAATAAAAAGAGATTAGATATAGCTGCTATTATAACTAAATTAGTAATTTTAAAATGTACTCAGCCCCATAAAAATAGCACCCTTGTAAAGATACAGTGAAAGAATCTGCTAGGCTAGAAAGTACTTTTAGGTCTCAAATGACTGGAATCACTGACCCTGTCACAGGCTGTGGTAGGTCAAGGCTTACCACAACAAACATTTTAAAAGCATCACAACCAACCTTTTTAAACTTTCCTCAAAGCTGAATCCTGTGCTGAGATTTTAGAACACCACTCTTCTGATTGCCACGTGCTACCAACCTTCTTTTCTAGCTTCCTCTGCATTTTCCCTCCAGCTGTGTAGTCTTGCCACAGGAACACAGGCTGAACCAGCAGCAAAAAAATGACAGGATTCAACAGGAGATTGAAAAGTGACTCCCTTTCTTTACAAACAGTAGAACACTTGCTGCTTGAGGGATATTTCCACTTCATGGGCAGAGAAGGAAGGGAGAGAGCAAGACAATTCCTGCTGGCACCCCCCTGAAAAGGAAAATCCCACAAGTTCAAGCATATCAGGGCCTCTCTTTTCTCCTCTTATCACATCGTGTGGAGCATATTGGACAACATCACTGACTAGCCTCATCACCTTTGAATACTGTTCTGAATAGTTTCCTCTACGCAGCAAGTGAATAAACATAAATACCTGATGGACATGCTAAAACAATGATAATCTATGTAAACACATACATTCAAACTCATCTCCTAAATCAGAACTACTACAATAGCTCCTGATTTAAAAGCACCTCTTTATGCTGACACCAACTTTCAATCACATCTCAACCCTTCAGTGATTCATTTCCTTGAAGGTTTTTCAGAGTAAGTGTAACTGCTACACGTGTGATAAGTGCCGGTCTCTGGTACAGCTGCTTCTCAAGAACTTTGGGGTCCCCTGCCCAGCTTGCCAGCATCTAACATGGCCTTAAAAGGGCAAAGTAAGCCTCAAGCTCTTACGATCTTATGGCTACCATGGCTCTGCAGCCACACCATGTGCCCTCTTGGAACATCATGCAGGCGTTCAGGCCAAAAGGTTCCTCTGTATTGGAATCTAGGCTCATCTAGGAATCACAGTACGTCAGCAGAGATAAGGACTAACTTTACTATTTTCTAAGAGGATATCACACAAATATCAAGGAAACAGTAAATAAATAATCACATGACATGAAAGAAAAGGTTTCCAGATCCAATAAATCTTAGTTCCTTTCTCCAGCTGAGTTTGTCCTGCATTTCCTTCATATGAAGAAGAGAATGCAGAGGTCGTTGACTCAGTGCAGGTCTTTCTTGAGGAGCATTTGCACACATCCACGCTGGCATGCAGATGCTGAGCTCCACGGACAAGGCACAGCTTCCCAAAACATTCTGATACTCCTAGATAAGGCTATTGGGGATGTTTTTTCATGTAAATCAGGAGATATGCTGTTTGTCCCCTACAGAAGAAAAGAAAAGGCAAAACTAGTATATCTGAAGATCTCGGTTGCAAGTAACCTCCTAGGTTTGCACCTGTTCATCTGTTTGAGATTTAGGTTGGCTGAAGTGGTCCTCCCCAGTGTTTCTATGGCACCACACAACACTAAACCCACTTTCAGCGCTACCGCATGCAGTAGGAATTCTCTCTCTCCATGGTTATTTTCCTATGATGCACCAAAACACAAAGCATGGAGGAATCCTGACTGATGTACCTAACCTTCATGAGGACTGAGGGTCCAGGTGGCACTGGTGACCATCATAACTATACCACTGCTGTAGCCCCATTTGTGACTACTCATTAATCCTGCAGGCTCCAGGTACAGTCGTATCAAGTAACCAGAACACAAGAATGCTCCCTCTACTCTCCTGCATCCCCAGCTCATGACAGACAATATGCAGTTTAAATCACATTTTTCCCTCTTTTCTATATCATTTTCCAGACCCCAGAGTGGTACTAGGTAAAAATAGAGAGGTATTTCCTTACCAGCTGAGGTCTGAATGTCCATAGGTACATTTAACATCATCCCATGATACCTGAAGTAGAACACACAAGGTGAGGGTGGTACAGACTCCCAGGAGACGGACATACTGTGATACCAGCACCGCAATCCTCATGCCAGTCATACAAGTGGTACTTTCAGGAACTACAAATATTTTAATAAAGAGCTTTATTGCTCTTACTTTTTGATGAAAATCAGTTCCTTTGCCTCTTCTGAAATCATACATTAAATGGATCTAGAGTACCTAATGTAGGGTATACAGTCAATGGCTGCTTCTGCAAAATGCAAAGCAGAACCTGAGGTCCTGAGCTAGAGCCATTTTGCCCTCAGCTCAGAGTATGCTGTAGCAGAGGAATAAGATGCAAAAAGCTCTGCAGCTTCATTTTTCTCTCCTGGTTCTCTTTCACCAGCAGTCAGTCAGACTAAATGAGATCTAGAGCAGTGTCTGGAAAGCTACAAAAGAAACGTGGATTTGTCTCCTCACCTGGCGAACGATGGAATCATTGAAGCAATACCATTTGCATTCTGTGAGGCTTCGAACATAAGCACAGTAATGTCCAAAACTAGTCGACCCCGAATGAGCAACAACAGCAAAAAGCTCATACTGCCAGGCAGCCTGTGAAGAGTCACAAAGAGCAACTTTCAGTACAGCAGTGTTCATTGCTTGCTGAAGACAAGCAGCAGCAAGGACAGCAAGAATGTTCATTTCATAAGAAAAAGGAGAAAGATTAGACTGGTGTTGAGGATCCCACCTTTTATTTTCTTACCCTCACAGTTTTGCCTGCAAGCTGTGGACTGGCAGCTTCCCTGGAAATCACAAGAATGTGGAAAAGGCAACAGGACAGCACTAAAGGGTGACAAAGGGGCTACACTGCAGCCAGCACTGCCCAGGGAAAATTTGCTGTTGCCACACTTTCTCTTGTTAGTTCCCAGTAAGGGGAAGAGATATACAATGTGTCAGATCACTCAGCTGCTTGGCAAAACTGGTGTCTGCATGCTAACTTCAACTCTTAGCAAACAACATTGTGTGGGAAACTGCTAGGACTGACTCCCCCTGGCTCAGCAAACTGCATGTCTGCTGCTCTCGGGGGCTGTCTTGCTATGGGAGCTGAACCTTAAGGCGGAAGTTGCCTCTAAGACAACGTCTGGATTTGGTCATCTAAATCAATGATGCCTTTCATCTAGTATATTCAGACACGCAAAGAAAAAAAAAAAAAAAAAAAAAAAAGTTATGCTAACTGCTCAGAGGAAAAAGAACTGATTCTGTTGCCATAAACCCTGTTTTTTGTCCTCATGGCAGAAAGCACCAGTTACCTTATCTTTGGTGATTTAATCTCAGCACAGGAACCAGTCAAAATCACGGGCTTTGAGACAACACCAAGCACAGGTAAAGCCTGAGCCATTCATTTCTAAGACCGTGCTTTGAAATGAAGTGAGCACTGATCTGATCTATAAGTTTTTTACCAAACTTGAGCAAAGGGGAGAAGAAAACCTGCCTCTTTCACCCAGGGCATTAGGAGCACCTCACCTTTTCGTTGTCATACGCTTGGCACTGGTGTTCTGTCAAGACAGCATTGAAATCGAGGTCTTGTGGGAATGGCAGACAGTGGCTAAGCTTGTGTATGTAAGCTGATCTTTCTAAGCAGAAGCGCTTTAGGTGTATGGTCAGGGTCTGCGGCAGGTGGACTAGCTTCACACTCTGTAAAGCAATAAATAATCCCACTTAAAACCAATGAGGAAACCCAGAGGAGCTGGGATGGAAACAGCCATCGTCGCCCAGGGAACGCAGCATCATAGCCCATCTATGCACAGGAGACACATGCACGTAACAGAGCCGTGATGACCAAGTTCCTCAACTTCAGCATGATCACCTCTGAGCCTCGGGTGTCTCATCATTTCTCATCTGCTTTCCCACGCCTGTTCCCTCTGTTCATTAACCCACGGCCTGAATACGATGGCACTAAAGACTGTTTAGGCAACTACATCAGCCACAGCATACAGTACTGATGGTGCAGCATGCTACATAGCTGCCACAACCAGCAGGCTGTTTCTACACAACAAAAACTGGTCATGTGCAGAGGGAATTTCCCTCTTGCACAGCTTGTCTGTGAAGATTACTCTGAGTAGCTTTGCTCTCTGCTGGGTTGGCTGTTACTCTACACTGGCAAAACACCCGATGCGTTCGTCACCTCCTTAAACTCAAGCACCACAACACCATCAATTAACCGGAATAAGGTCTTGCCAGGTGCCTGGTGCAGGAGAGATGAGCCAGCTTCCCTGTGACGCGGCCAGCAGCTCTGTGGAGCACACCAAGCTGCCAGCTCCCTCCACCCAGCACTGCCTTTGGTGATATCACTGCTGCTGCCACAGCTGCCAGCAAGACACGTGTGTGTGCACTGTGGTCCAGGAGGGTGGCCCACTCCTGAAAACGTTGTGGAATGTCCCCTCCAAGCCTTGGGCTGAGGTGGTCTTCACTACCCACCTCTCACTTCAGTGCACTTGCCTCTTCATGAAACAGCTAATGCATCTGCTGGCAGAGACCAATACTGTAGAAATGCAGAATGCAGTGGAGAGCAGGGAGAGAAAGGAAATCACCCTACAGTACCCCGCTCTTAAAGGTACGCACAGCACCAGTAACATACCCTTGCCTGCCCCTAGGTGACTTACATTAAAACTCAGGAAAGGATTCTTTTGTCACTAGAGCTACATTCACAGCAGGGATCTTGGCATATGGCTTACACCTAGCTGACACTGCTGTGCTGACACATCTCCGAGCTGTTGATCTCCTCTTAACCTGATATGGTTGAGTCCTTCCTCCACCCTTCCCAGTTCTGTGGGAAGGGAGCTCTGTGTATAGTACTTCTGATTACCTGCAGAAAAGGTGTTTTCTTTCCACAGTGTTCACAGAAACACATGTTGTGACCAGTCAGCTCTTCCGGATGGAAAAAGTATCGCAGACAGTCCTCCTAAGAAGACAGAGCACATTTCTTTCAGCTGAATTCCTTTGAGCTAGATTTCTATTTTCACTTTGTTTCACAGGGTATATGCAAACAGCAAGGCTACAGAAGGCATATTTTATTCAAAGGACAAATTAGCTTTCTCTCCTTTATCGTGAATTGAAGAGTAAAATCAAGTGCTGTTAGTCAGTTTGAACTTTTCTGCTTGTTTTTGCCTGCTTGCTTTCTTCTGATTTTTACAATGCTAGATCCCTTCCTGAACAGCTAACTGCACAAGTAGTTACAAAATGCAATGCACTCTGTGACCTGTACACTAAGCAGCAAGCAGCACTCTAAGACATGCTAGTCATGGTAGCATTAATGCATTCAATTTTTTAACCAAAGAAAATAAAGGAAGGGTTTGGTCATATCAGCACACACAGGTACTGTATGAAAAAAAGGTTCTGTT
Source organism: Alectura lathami (assembly GCA_013399715.1). NCBI lineage: Eukaryota > Metazoa > Chordata > Aves > Galliformes > Megapodiidae > Alectura > Alectura lathami. The sequence continues at coordinate 14,426 of VXAV01010540.1, read as the reverse complement.
TTTGTTTAACTTGAGCTTTATCAACATAGTTTATTTTGTTTTCCTACATACAGGAGAATGATAGAAGCAAAATAACCCTTATTCTTCTAAATACAAAGATGGAATTGAGGAAGGAAGGATGCACTAAGAAGACTTTCTGGGTAAGAAGACTGGGTAATGCAGAGCTGGCAAGTTCCACCAAATGCAGAAAACTGGGCTGGTGGACATTCTGACCTACTTGTCTTTAAGTGACTAGTGACACTAGATGCCTTAATTTCCAAATGCCCTGCTTATGATGCGTTAGGATTGGCAGCTCTCATTTAGCACTGGACCTCCAAAAATTAAGAATCTTTAAGTTGGGATACCCAAAATCAAGAGATTCAAAGTCACTTTTGAATATGATCTTCACTGAAAGCTAGAAGCCCTCAAAACAAACAAGAAATGTGAATGAGAAAAAGAGCCAGACACTCTGCAGAGTTTCTCTAGATGAGTCCTGGGAGACATCAGTCCTACAGGGAGAAGACTCTTGACAGTGGATAGAGGGGAATCTTCTTCTAAGGAAACAGTGCTGCCACTGAACTTACCAGTGTCTTCAGCATGTGATAACTGGAATCCAACACTGGGAGTGGAAGGGTTAACATGTTGCTGTTCCTCTTTGTTTCAGAAGAGCACATCTGACATGCCAGGCACTCCTGTACACAGATAGTGTACAAATCACTCAGCTTTTTAACCTGGAGAAGGTAAAAATAGCCAAAACAAGATTTGTGAGGAACCGAGATGGAGTATTTCCCTCTTCGAGTGGCCACGTGGACATGTCACTTCACTCAATGTCATCACTTTAAGGCTCGAACCCGTACGTGGACAGGGCACTTCCCACCATTCAAAGAACAACTCCTCCCCCTCATTCCCTAGCAGAGAGGAAAGACATATCCTATAACAAGGACAGCTAAATGTCTGCTTTAATGCAGAGTTTTATGGTTCTGTTTGGAGCCTGTCTTGTGTATGACCAGAACTATGACACTGGTCCGAGGAACAGTCACTTCTTTCCTATGGTACACAGTTCCCTTGGGAGGAACTGCCTTATACATAAGGCACCAACAGGGATTAACAAAGAACTGCACGTGGCTGACTTCAGAGAAGGAAGGAACTGCATCATGACATGCCAATCAATGTGTACAGAAATTTGGGAAGACATGAAAGTTAACTAAATCAGGTGTTGCAAAAAGATCAGTCTTCTGGTTTATTAATAAACTCTCCCATTAGAAAGGAGAATCTGGCACAATGACGAAGTCTATGGAACCAGATTGTCCACATTTCAATGTAAGAGGGAAGATTCAGATGGGAGATAATTCCAAGAATTTAATTTAGGATAACTGTCAATGAATATGATGATTCTTGGAGAAACAGAGGAAAGCACAAAGGACAAAGGCCAAGGGGCCTGGAGTTCATTTCAGTGATTGTTCTTACCAGGTCTGGGTTTTTCATCTGCTTCTTTAACAAGTTCCAAAGAGTCAGAAAGAGTTGGGCAGCATCATACTGCACAAACACTGGACAAACAGAAAACACTGCCTCAGTCAGTACTATCAACAGCACCAAGCATATTCTCAAGATGGCAAAGGTACATTTGTTCTCCCCTATTAGAACAAGGGTCCTGTTCCATTTTCACCCTCACCAGGGACAGAGCTCGGACTGGAGGCAAGCTGCAGCATCTTCACTTGACCTGGGCAAGCAGTGGAAAAGACGGGAGGGGCCTGAGGGCCCCATTGTACAACCCAGTGCAAGAAGAGCGTCCCTGTCAGCAGGACACAGAGCCTACCGGAGGATAGGGCTCTGACGCCTCATTGAGTTAAGGGCTGCATTTATTTGAGTCTTTCTTAGAAGCACTGCAGGGAAGCTTCTGTTCCCTTTCTTACTTTCCTTACTCCATGAACTTATTTCCTCCATGCCAAGGATGATACAATAATGTTATGCTTTGGCTTTCCACTCTGGCTAAACTGGCACATTAAGAAGCCAAAGATGGTAGGATAAAGCTCAATGAACGGGTTGACTAAAATGGCTTAAAACAGAATTACTTCAGGATTGAACTTAGGGAAAAAAAATCCATGTCCATGAATACAAAGAAATTACATTCTCATTCCATAATGAACCCAAGATTTAGGAACTGGGAAAAAACTACACATCATTCAGCAAAATCTTTCTACTTCTGGACTACCTGTGTGCTTGATCATAGGTGAAACGAATCTTGTGGAATAATTCAACACCTGAGATGGAAGTGCTTGAGTGCTTTCAACTTCCCTGCAAGTCTGCAAGACCTGCCAAAGGAACTGACTTCATCTGCTTTCTGGAACGATTTTAGGCATCCCTGACTAAACAAAGGTCAGAAAGTGTACCTTTCCTCATGTCTAGTAGCACATCCGTGATCCAATAAAGCACCACTTGGCAGGATATATGACTTTATGAACCACACCTGAATTTTAAAGCAGAAGGACAGAGTGGGAAACTGACGTGTTTTACAAGCTCTGTTTGGGCATCTCTCGTTAACTGAAACAGAGAAGGCAGAATCAAGGTTTCTGAGGGAAGAATGATACAAACTGGGATATTAAGGTTAGCTCATGTTCTCCCTTCATAACAGTCTGGGCTGGCTACTGTCTGTCTCTTTCAGTGTTGCCTTGCTTTGGCTTTCATATGATAAAGATCAGAGCATTTGTATGCAAGCGGCCACACATATTTGTACACCCTCAGTACCCCAACCTCACTGGCCACCTGTGCACTCAACTCTGTCTTTCTGGCCCGTGAACAGGTGGGAGAATATGTCATGAATTCTTCTCTTAGCATACAGGTGCATAACCTGGTAATAAGGAACAGGAAGGGGATCCTGTTCCTTGAAGGGGGTGAGCTCAGTATCTTTCCCACATGATCCCTTCCTTCTAATAAGAAATAGCAGCTGTTTCACTGTTACTATACCAGTACAGCAAGACCAATAAAGCTGTAAGCTGTCCTCTCTATGCCCTGCACAGGCCTTTCACTCTGGCCAGTATCAGTAGCTGAGTCTTCCAGCAGTCTGATTGTCTTCTCATCTTTTGGACACCACCAAATAAATCTGGCCGGGTCTTTTTTCCCATCTTCAGAAGTAAGACACAGCACCTCTCTCATGTCAGGGAGGCAGATATAAAGAGTACTACATCATGTACCTACTCCTCCATTTCTGAATCTCTGAATGAGATGTCAAGGTCTGCACTGCTCTCTAGTGCTTGATAACAGTGTGCAGACAGAGGGAAGGGGGCTGCTTACATTTCACTCTGTGTGCTACAAGACACAACGCCAGATCTCTGGGAAAAACAGCTTTCTGCTTGCCACACTGCATCTGCTCCAACAGCAGAAGCATCTGGTAGGGGACATTCTTCTCCTTCTGCGTAGCATATAGTGGCACTGTGATCCTATGAAGAGAAGAAGTGAAACCAGTAGTAACCAAGCAGCACAATGGAGAAACATTAGACATCACACCTGAAGGAGCAGAGGTGCATAACACCGATAACAACTCAAGAAGAACCAGAATGGGCACATTTTCAGCAAAAGAAGGGAAAAGGGGAAGCGAACACCTGCACTAGCTCATCCCACAGAGCAGGCTGACAGTTCTAAAGCAAAAGGCCACAATTTTAAGTTGGCTCACTTCTGAATAACGGGCAAACTGAGCAGGACCTGCAGTGTCTACTGTGCTCTAGGAGCAACATTATTTACAGCTGGTTTCAGAGCTGCTCTTGCCTCCCACCTGTTCTTTCCTTAATTTTCCACATACGCTCAAAATTTCGTGGGCAGGTATATCATAATGCTTGTATTTCAACTACCTGCCAACTGGGAAGCTCCTTATCTTCTCTAAATTTATGGTAGTCAACAGGTTTTTCTAAGTCTTTATTCAAATAACAACAGTAACCTACTGCCTACATGATTTTGCTTTGCCCATTTATGACATTTATCATCTCCGCATGCCTGTAACTTGTCTCCTTGTCCCTCTGCACACTGCTGAGTATGTAAGAGGTTTGGGGAAAGGACTTACTAAGAACAACCCACTTAGAAGCTTAAAGCTACAGAGAACTGAGCAAACTGGAGACCAGTTATAAGCGTGGCAAGCAGCAGAAGCTCACACCTGCTCACAGACAAGTAGAAACCACTGTCAAGGAAAACAAAGTAACACTGCATTTGCTGCCTGCTACCACACTTACTCATCTCTATCAGGTGTCAGCCAGGGCAACGGAAGCCAGAGGCTATGGGTCACCAGCAGGTACACATTTACATGCCCACAAAGTTAATAGTGGATATGGTTGCATGTGGCACATCCTTTGGTTATAATGTGCTATGATCCTACCTGGAACCAAATCATATCCTGCTATGCTCAAGACTGCAGTGTCCTGATGTGCAAATGTGACATCAATGAGAGGTGACCAACAAGCCAGAAAACTGCAGCTTCTGCCTTCACAGGCCCTACTCTGTACGTGAGAGGCACAAGGCAGAGGCCTTGCTGAGGGAGCCGAACGCAGCTAACACCTCTTGATGAGACAATTCGTCTAATGTACCTCCCATATAACGGAGGAACAGAGACAATGCAGCAGCAGTGGAACTATCTGAGGGAGTTCAAACGGGCAGTACCTTCGCAGTATCCTAGTGAAGTGTATGTTCATGAGGAACACTTGGAGCACAGAGTTCAGACAGCAGGTCTGCCCAAGGTTGTACAGCCCAACAGCTCCTGTAGGCACAGGAAAAGAGGAAGTGAGTCCAAAGACAAGAACAAGAAAAAAAAGTGAAAATTATTTAAAAGACGGCAAACTGCTCTTTTCACATATTCAGCCATTCAGTGCACAGATTCGGCATCTTGCTCATACCTGACAGAGTGTTCAACCTACGCTCCTCAAGCAGATAACCTCTCCTCTACTTTCACTCCTCTCATAAAACACTTAAAATAAAGAAAGCAGATGATATCTATTGGTGTCTATATGAGCATTTTTATTCAGCCTTTTACCCAGCCAGGCCTAATAACAAAATAGAGGAGCTACATGTGGAGACCACACGTTAACTGTATACCACACAAGCTTCAGCCACCCTTCAGCCTACTTCTGGTATTTTTTGGTCTCAGTTTTGAAGAAAGGAATCATAGGATCATAAAGGTTGGAAAAGACCTCTAAGATCATCTAGTCCAGCTGCCAACCTAACACCACTATGCCCACCAAATCACGCCCCTAAGTGCAATTACCTGCACGTTTCTTGAACACAAACTAGCCTGAGAGAAGTGGAAAAAGTAAGTCACAGCTGTTCACACTGCACTTAAAAAAAAAAAGCATATTCTGTGCCCCAAAGCAGTACTAGTAAACCATTATCAGAAATGAAAAGATTTTTCTTCTGAAGTTAGGAGAGAGGACATGGAACAGAAACTCTTAACAACCATCAATTGCATACGGTCAGTGGTAACGAGAGATGTGTCTGGGACAGAATAGAACGTATACCTGAAACACTGATGACAGCCTTTGGGAGTGATGCAGCAGAATAACTAGGACCTAGTCTGTGGTTTAGCAAATCCAGAGCAATGCTGGCTGTGTTTGGAAAGAGGCCAGCATCTATGTGTTTTCAGCTGCAATGGCCAGTACGAGGAGTCAGAAGGGGAAAAAACCCTGAGATCCTCACGTATTCCCTTCTCAGAAATCAAAATGGTTACCTGGCAGTGCAAAACGAGAATCATCTGCATATTCCTCAGTGAAGATGTAAAGAACGGGAGAAAATGAAGCCTAAGGATATGAATAGGACAGAAGGCACTAGAGACAAAAAATACAAGAGTAAAGAACAGGCAAAACTTCATTACCATTTTTTAAGTCTGCCACGCCAAAGACTGATGGTAGCTTCTGTTCCTTGGTCTTCTGCTCTTTGTCTTCCTCTTTATAATTTCCTTCTTCTGCCTTCATGGTCTCACTTAGTGACATCTCCAGTTTCTTGCTGCTTTTTTGACGCCCACTTCTTTGGCCCATCAACAGTACTGTACAATCACAGGACTGCACAAGGACATAGAAAGATTAGAAAGACAGAGGATAACCAGAAACACAGTATTTGTCCTGGTATTTGATATTTTTATGGTTAAAAAAAGCTGGACCGTCCATAAAATCAGTATGATTACTGCAGTGGTATTTGGAATGGTTAAAATCGTACGGGTACAGAAGTTGCACAGTATGTCAGCAAGGTAAGGGACACGGAGCTCAGTGGCAACCGCACATCCTGTCCTCCTCCTCTGACTAAATAAACAGCCCTTGGGTTCCACGCAAACAGCTCCACCTAACCAGGGAGGTTACCTGATATATTCAAGAACATTCAGTGAAAAATACAATTAAAATTGTTCAAACACCAGATGCTGCGAAACTCCTCTCTTTAGCAAAAGTAATGCTTCATAGCCTAAGGTACCCTAAGTATTCAAAGGGGCAAACTGCACCTGCTGTAACCTCTAGAGCAGATAAGCATTTGTTTTCTGGTTGGGCTCTCTGCACTCTTTTTTATTGCCCTAGTCACCATTCTACTGTGGCACTTTGGACTCTAACTCTTTAAGGCTTTCAAGCACCCAAATATCATCTGCATTTCACACTCCTTCAGATGACCACAGGCAAAGGAACTGTTTAAGCAGTTACTCTTAAGCAGTTTACTCTGACAGTCTTTTAGGATTCAGCAGCTGGCTCTTTAAATAAAACTCAAAACAATCACTAAAGTGAAGTAAAATACACAATCGAAACAAATGTGATAAATGTCCAAATGCAATTAAACAAAAAGGAAACATTTTTAAAAGCCCACACCCAACATGGAGGCAGAATCAGAAAGAAATTGTATGCCTAGGGAAATATTCACAGAAAACAGACAAAAAAAAAAAAAAACATTAAATGCTCAGGAATTATTATTTTAGAACTACTAAAGAGCATGTAAAATGAACGTGAGGGTATTCCAGGTGCTGAAAGAATGAAGGAATGACACCAAGAAAGGGAAAACAGCAACAACCCTGGCTCTGCCTTCCATGAAAAGAAAAACTTGTTTTGAAAGCTTGTTATTTTTCAGGTTAACTGTGCCTAACAATGTTAAACTTCAAAGTCTCTGAAGAATTTATCAAGGAAACTAGAAAACTAGAAATGGATTACTTTTTCCCCATTACTGTTTTAAGCTTAAGCATACTTTTTCCCAACCATACCTTACCAAGATTAGTTTTGAACTGAAAGTGACATACACTTGAATTCACTAAATGCTGGCAAATTTGCTGAAGCATTTTATTAGGGTAAAA
>VXAV01010539.1:22795-40516 GCA_013399715.1 Alectura lathami | reverse complement strand
AAAGAAAAAAAAAGAGAAAGAAAAAAGAAAGCAAACCTTAACTTACTGAGAAGTGAAGTGGTCGCAATTCGAACAGCCCAAAACCAGAGATACGGCCCCCAGGACAGCATGGACTGTGGAGCAGAGACAAGAAGAAAGCTTTAATTTGAAAAGTGAAGACAGTGATTTTTTTCTTTTCCATCTAGTAAGAACATGAGATTTCAAATCAGTAACCATGCTTAGCTCAGTAAATGATTTTTTTGTTTGTTTTTTTTTNCTACTGATGCCAGCAAAGAAGCCTGTTAGTGTGTTAAGCAATCTCCTCACAGGTTGCCGTCCCTGGCTAGATTCAGCCAGTTTATGATTTGCCTTATAGAATTCCACCACAAACAGTAGATTTTGTTAGGATAGTCAAGATACGCAACAGCTATATGGAACTCTGGATTTGGAAAGATACACATTCCAGAGATGCACCACTTGGACTTCCAAAACTAGCCCAAAATGAGACCGTTTTACATACTTTCATGATTTTTTTCTTTTCCATCTAGTAAGAACATGAGAATTCAAACCAGTAACCATTCTTAGCTCAGTAAATGCATTTTTTTTTTTTTTTGTTAGTCTAGAAACTTGGTTTCATCCATGCTGCATTGTCTTCTTCATGTTATCCCCTTGGACCCCAGAGGAACAATAACAGGTTCACCGTGTCAACAGGCTGCTGCGGCTCCTGGTCCTCCTCTTCCGTGCTGTATTCTTCCATGGTCTCACCATTTGCAAAATAAATGATCCTCCTTGGAGGCTTTGCTCCTTCAATGACTTCATTGTCCCCCTCATTCTTCTGGAAAGTAGCATCCTCCTGCTCATCAAAGGATAGCTGTCAGGAGCAGGGTTCTAGTACAGTAGATACTGAAGGTACAAGGCTATTCTTGATGTCCCCTGAATCACACTGCATCCCAGGCAACCTGGTCTTGAAAATGAGGAGTCCAAGAGCTTGGGATTAACATTACACAGGGGCAGAAATGGACTTGTGCACAGCTGCTTCTGAGCAGCCGCAATGGGCTGCGTCAGCTGTGGGCTCCTCTGTTGCTCAGGAGATACACAGCTTTTTTCCATTTAAGTTTCATTGCTTCATTTTACATTAAATAAGGCGTTGCTCAGTAGGAGAAATTGCAAAATAAGAATGTTCCCCCCTCCCCAAGAAAAAAAAAAAAATACTGCATCATACAGAAGGGTCAGAATCTCAGAAAATGTAATTTCACTGCACCTCTACAGGGCAATGGAAGACTGACATGCACAGTAGGTCCCAGGCATCACCTTAAAGACCCTACCATTTATTTATTGAAGAATATGCTTTTTCTGGTCAACTTTTTTTTTTTTTTTTTTTTTTTTTTTTTTTTTTTGGTTTGGCGGGGTCTTGACAGGGGNNTTTTTTTTATTTTTTTTTTTTTTTTTTTTTTTTTTTTTTACTTTTGTGGTTGTGCAGGGACTTGAACAGGTGGAAACTCTGTAAGGATTGCAGAAGTAGTTGTAAACTAAGTAGTTTAAACCAAGATGTAGCTACACATCAAAACTAGGAGATCTTTATGAGTAATTTATAGCATCACTGATGTTCTCTTAAACACAGGTGCACTTACTTGTGTGCCCTGTTATTCATTCTTTATTTACATTTCTCTTGCTATAAGCCACTATTTCAGTGTTTATACATGCAGCTTGTTTACTGGATGAAAGCTGAAGATAAAGCACAAAACGTACAGCAATAAACAGATCAGGCAGTGAAGGTAGCACTCCTGTGTTTTACAAGAGTATTGTCGCAAGTCTCTTTACGCTACAAGCTCAGTGTTGACTCGCATTGTGAAGCTTCAAAGGCTATAAAAGTTTAAACAGGAACATTTTTGAAAAATCCTCGACATTAACAAATTAAAAAGGAAACTCACCTGCAGAATTTCCTGGGGACATCCCATGGCATAAAAGTAGATGCAGGAGAACAGTATTTCCCAGGAAAAATAAAGAAGAGACGCTAGAAGCCGTATATTTTGGTGTTTTCACACAGAATTTACTTCTTTAAGGAAAACCTATCTCATAGCATTAGCAGCAATGCAGAGCCAGTGGGAAATCAGGAAACCCAACCCTAAAGCTACAGGATGCAAGGACTGCTTGTGTTTGAACTGTGGGCAGGTCCTGACTATTTGCAAACTTTTCATGAGGCTAGGCAGAGGTAGAACAGGGAGGAGAACACAGAAAGGAAAAAAATAAAAATAAAGCAAGCACAAAGTTACGTGTGAATTGCAACTCTTCAGGCAAGTGATTAAAGAGGCAGTTGCAGGCTTTCAAGTTTACCACACTTGGAAGTAATATTTAGAGTTTTACCTTCTTAGGCTAATTTTAGTTCTAGAAAATTAGCTAAATCCTCAGGGGCTAAAAGGCACTAGCATGTATTTACACTAAGAAATGCAAGAGCCAGCCATGAAAATGGAAAAACATTTCTTACCAATTCCTTTGCCACCTGCTGGCAACGTAGAGAGGTGTCCAGCAATCCGCACATCATCAACACTCCTTAGCGTAGTACACAGAATAACACCCTAGTGTCACAGGACTTTGTACAGGCATACAAAATCATGCCTAGTCACTTTAAAAAGGTAAAACGATGAAGCCTAAGATTGCATGGTGACTATCTTCATAAAACAAGGCGACTTGGTTCAGTCTCAGAGCTGATTCCACTGAAGTTTGATTAATGAGTGCAGGCTTGCTTCAAACAACTTGAAATCCATGACGGCACCGCCAAAGAAGACAGGCCCTCATGTGTGGAAGGCTGGCCAAGGGGCCCTCAGCTGCCACCTGACGTTTGTCCAACTCCAGAGCATCACCACTGGAAAAAGATCTCAGCAAATTCAGCGGTCGGTGTGGAGCACCCTACATTTTGCACACTCAACAAGTGTTGGAGACAAGTGGTGGGAAACAGCCACCCACTACAGGAGGATCTGTCAACACCAGCTGTGATAATGCAATGACCTGTAAATATGGAGGGTTTTTTCTTTTAAGGGATAATAGGCATGAACAGGGTTTATGTTAATGCTAGAATTTAGGCAGGAGTTAGGTACAGGGACAGGGTGACACGTACCATCCCTCAGCCAATACAGAGAAACTTTTAACTTCTCCCATGGAGAACAGCGGAATTACTGCCTCCTCCCATGTTCCCCAAATCCTGAAGACAGATATACTTCATGAGTTTATTTTATACAGAGACAATTAAAAATACATTTTAGTAATGCTCCCCATAAAAATCTTACCAATAGCACAGTAATGAAATCAGTGCAACCAAATTAAAAGGACAGGAGGAGTATTTACAATCACACTGTATTGTACTAAAATTGCAGGATCACAAATTCTAAAGTGCAAAGGTGGCTACACTCCACGCAGAGACAAGTATCTGCTTTCTTGCTCGTATGATGAACCAGTACCATCACTGCAGGCACACCACACATTCATGCTGAACCATCAGGTGACCAAATATCACCCGTAGGCTGACAGGAAAACTCCTCCGTCGAATCCAGTGGGAGGTGGGCATCAGCATCCAAGGGCCAAACTCAGTCCTTCGGTTCTAGGAGTGTCACATGCTGGGTTGAGATCAGCTACCCTAAACCCAGCAACTTGGAAGAAGTGTATTAAAGGTATTTAAAACCAAATCTTGCAAATAGCTTCAGTTTGCTCTACAGAAGAATGAAGACAATCAGTACATTGTAAAAGCACAAAATAGAGGGCCCAGTGCTCACCATTTTATTTAGTTGCAGTTTTGTCCTAGCTCGGACCGAGCACAAGTTTTTAAAGACTACTTACACCAACACCATCTGCAGGTTTAGCCAAGAGAGCTTCTAAACCAGAGCGAAACCACATAAACAGGCTCTCGCAGCAGAAGAACATTGAAAAGTCATTGTTCAAAATACCTCACTCTTAAAATTACAAAAGGAAATGATAATTGAAGGAACATGGCTGCTAGGGTCCCAAATTAACCAAAACTCCCAGGCATTTCACCTACATTCTTGAGCATATTGAACAGGCAATCTATGTATTATTTACAGTAATTCTTGCCACTATCCAACAAAACTGAGAGATCTGCTCACTGCTGACCACACTCCATGCTTTGCACATTAAACAGTCTCCAGTTTCTTGTTCTTGGGCAAAACTATCCCATGTTTGCCATAGGATTTTAACTACAAGCAAACAAAGTTTGTCTTGAAAAGCAACACATGTTAAGTGAATTAGTTTGTTCCATTAGTCTATTTTTAAGCTACGACATCATATTTACCGAAACTGCCATGGCAGAAGAGGTTACACAGCCTGGCTTAAGTAATGCCATAATCTGACACAATCCACTCGGTTATGCCCTGAACTACTCACAGCAAACTTGATTCAAACAAACCGCTTGGTTCAAGGAAGCATCCAAAGAATGACAAATGACAAGTCCCTAAAATAATCTTTCCTAAGCAGTTGTTTGGGAATGGTTTAGACATGAGCTGTTCATTTTAAGATACTTATGCACTAAAATACACCCATGGTCAAAAGCCTCACTGGAAACGAGTTCCAGCATCTACACATGCATTAGCAGACAAAGGTGAGCCTGTGCCACAGAGCACAGCAGACGGAAAGTGAGGGCAGAAGGAAAAAAGGAATCTAGTCTGTCTAAAGAGAAAATCAGGCTGGGACATCAATATTGACACACACACAATGGCTTCTTAAGAACAATGAGCAACTAAGAAGTCATGATTAGGAAATGGAGTTAACTGCGTCGTGATCCTTAAAGGGGGCAAGCTAAACAAATGCAGATGACTACAGCTGTAATAAGTTTTGGCAAAACAGCTCCATGTTCCATTCTGGCGAAATCTAGGCTGGTCTTGTAACAATGCATGACATCAGTTAGGAGCAGAACTGAACACTTCATAAAATATACCCCTTATTGCAGTTATTTTTGTGTGCAGACCTGGCTGAAAGAAAAATCCATCACTGAAGAAGCAAGCTTGGCATTTGATTTACACATGACAGCAGGTGTTGGATCCTCTCTGCCTTTACAGCAATGAGTTCTGTACTTTGGTCCAGTATCCCAGGAAGTCTTTGGGGCCCATATTAACCTCATCACAAGGTTTTTGTTCCACAGGCCTTCAAGAAGCAACACTGCTGCTCTGTAAGCTAAGCTACTCCAGTCCCATGGAAGATTTTAAACATAGAAACACTGAGTTACAGCACAGTGGAAAATGAACCAATCCAGACAGCATAATGTGAAGAATATTTTACAGCACATGTCATGCTAAATGCAAATGCCATCACGTTTTCTTGAAACGGGAACATTCTCAAGCTGTTCAATTTCCTTCTCAGGTAGAGTGAAATGCAGTAACTGGCACGGAGAGACCACAAGGCCCTCACTTCAGTACATGCACCATGTTTTCCTTTGCAGCAGATCAGACAGCTATGGTTTTGTTGACATGGGTGGTGCTGAGTGCTCAGTACTAAAGAATGCTATCACATTTTCCGTGGTAGGCAGATACAGAAGAAGCAAGTCCTACAAAATACTTTCTAAGCCTTGACTGAGCTTGGCTTTCAGCAGAATCTCTTCATAAGGAGCTGATTTCAGTGCAACATTGCAAAAGCTGAGAAGTAGCACTCTTTTCATAAAGCACAAAGGAAATCTAGAGCTTGGTTTCCCAGTTGTTCCTTCAGCAATTCATCTCATCCTTCTTACCTGTTCTCCTAACAGTTTCTTTCAGACACTCCCTAGATGGAAACATAGCATCTGTTGCCATTCCACTCTCTCATGCATGACAACCTCACATATTCAAGATTTCAAATATCTGCAGCTTTCAAAGTTACCAGAACTTTCAAAATTCAAACACTATGAACAAATGACGCTGTGACACATTGCTTTCAAGCACTTCCAAAGTACTTGCTGCATTACTTTCACATACAGTTTGATACTAAAAGATTTTAATTATTAAATATTAAAGGACAGACAAGCTAAAGTGCCTCACTACAAATTCTTATACAAGAACCTTATCCTAGAGAGGGAAGAACAGAGGCTAATGGTTTCAGAAGAACATGAACTGTGCTCCGATTATGCAGAATTTAAGGTTTCCCAGGTCCTGTGGAAGCCCTGTGAAAGACCACAGGAGTGTTAGACACCAAACCTAGATTCTCTTCCCTCACTGCAATTAGGTGAATCGGAACACGGCGGGATGCTAAGTCTGTATGACAAGCCTGAATAAATACAACTGTTTGTGCAAACTCTTGTTTGCAGAATGTGACATTACATAGCATATATTTTAATGGAAAATCCTCAAGCGTTACAACCATGATACTTCCTTTGCTAGTTGTGGGTAGGAACAAAACCCACACAAAGAAACTCTCTGGAGGCACCATAGGAACATTTAAGCCCATTCATTCTGTGATATCCCACTAAACTAAAAAATAAGTCAGATATAAATAAACTGCTAGAAATGCACCACATTCTTAAGCAAGATAGATGCACACTAACAGAAGAAAACTAAATTAGTCTTCTAAATTAAAAAAGAACCAGAAAAAGTGAGATCAGAAATAAAAGCCCCAGAGTCCAATTAATACAGTTTTAGAGTGAATTCAAAGCACTTATGGCACTTAAGAAATCTGGCATCCACTGTCTTTTTGAGGCTTTATATCTGGTTCCTTCAGAGGCTTTACTTCTTCATCTGGTTTTGGTTTAGACTGTGAACAAGAAGGAAAAAAAAAAATTNCCTGTGAACAAGAAGGAAAAAAAAAAAATTAAATACCACAAGCACAAACCACTGTGTCTGCACAGTACTCATGCAGGGCTAACTTTACATACCCCAATCTAACAATCCTCTCTTTTCATCAGGGCTGAAGGCTCTGAGCAAAGAGGAGGGGAAAAATCCAAATGTTATCTATATCAGCATCCTTAAATGAATCACTTTCTTCAAAAGATCTTTCTATGACATTTACTCCTATAACATCGCAGCATCTCATACACATTAGGGAATTTTCTCCTATTTGGAGCTTGGGAGAAAAAACAATCCTACTTTCCAGGAGCTGACAGTGGCAGAGGGATGAACTGACTTGCCTCCTTGCCCAGGGGAAATGTGAACTCAAGTGGTAACCACATGACTATGTCCTACAGTGAGGCTGGGAACGTTATACCACAGCAAAACTGTCATTTACTATAGACAGAATAAAGCTAATCAGAAAGAAAAATATGTAAACTTATCATACAGTGTCATCCTTTGGTCTCTTGGTGAGATCAAATGCAGCAAGTGTTTCAGGAGTCCAGTGTGCATTCAAGGCAGGAAATTCAAAAGGAACAGGCTCCACTAAGCCATAGTTTGCTTTCAGTTCCAGCTGGGGAGCCTCTGCTGGCACCTTCTGGAAATAGCTGTAACAGAATTCAGCAATATATTGAAAACACAACACAATCTCTGCAAGTCTCGTTTGCAATTCTAAAGAAAAACAATCTGGGCCTTTACTGTCACTATCACTGCTGCTCTCATTCCATTTCATCAAGGCACCATTCAGCACGCACACCCATCAGCAAGATCCACAACAAAAGCAGTTCCTTCTAGGTTTTGTTCATCCCCAGAGAGCTGGGTGGGTTCTTTCCCACTTGGCAACCATTATTTCCAGGACTTCAACAAGAAGGGCACCTTTTGTCCAGAAAGATCTTAAAAAAATATATATAAAAAAATCTTGAAATCCTTCACAGGAAAAATGAAGGGGACAGCTCTCTTCCTCTGCTACTGCAAGATCAGCCTTGATGTGCCACACTGCATAATATCAACTACACTGCAACACCCACACGGATGTGATACCACACAAAACCTGAACGAGGGTATAAATCTACCCCTGCCAAACCAACAGCAGCTGGAAACTGACCATCACTGATACACACCAATACACACCACCCTATTTCCTGCGCTGTGGCAGGCACATCACTCAAATAATCAATGATTATCTGGTTTCTTCTCCTATTTGCAGTTCAGCTTGGCATATCTGACAATCCTTGTGTTTAGTCAGTTCCTCTACTACACAGGTCTTCAAATATCACAAAAAGGGAAATAAACCTATTACAGAACACTGAATCAGAAGTGGGGGAGAAGGAAGTCAGCGGGAGAATCCTAAAGCCAAACTAATCTTGCTGTTTTAAACTGTTTCCAAATTCTTTTTGGAAGGAACATTAACTAACAGAAAGCCCTATTCACAGTATTGATTATACTCAGACTGCTAAAGCTCCTAGCACCCTAAGTATGCTCCTCGTGGAAGGTATGACTGGTTTGACTTCCCTGCTAGCAAAGCAGAACCAGCTACTAGCCTTCTCCATTTTCCCTGTGTCCTCTTTTGGTCTCCTTGATTCCAGCAGAGGGAAAGAGGGCATTAAAACAACACAGCAAACTCTGCAAGACTTTCTCTTGTGCAGAAGGAAAAGGACAAGTGGCTGTGCGAAAAAAGAGGAGACATAACCTCTCCATACATCAGCCTNATAACAGAAAAAAAAAAAAAAAAAAAAAAAAAAAAAAAAATCAAACAGGAATTTGCAATTCTGTAAGCTACATCTCATGCCCTAAAGCAGTAGAAGAACTGGAGAATAAAATTTACCATCCCATCCTGGATGGGAAAAAAAGCAACAGCAAATGAGGTATTAACAGTCCCTACAGAGCACTGCACCAACCCCAAATTACTTACATGAATCCATTCTCTCTCTGGCATTTTTCGAGCGTGTTCTTAATCAAACTTCCTAATTTCCTAAAGAAGAGATGTCCAGAAGGTTTGGCAGTAGTCCCAGGCCCTTTGGTTTCTCCATATTCTTTGCACAATGCTTCAGCCTTAGCAAAAACTTTGCAAGAAAGGAATATAATAAAAATCAGTTACACGAGCCTGCTAAGTGACAGTTCTGATCTACACTGCCTGAGTTTTAAGAGACACCAGAATCCATTTAGGCTTTTTACTTCTCAGAAACAAAAATAAACTAGCTAAAAAGGCAGCACTTCCAGCCAAGATTTACTGCATCTAAAAATGACTCAGAATACCAGAGGAAAACAGAAAAAAAAAGATAGCTTTTTGAGTAGAGCGAAGCAGGGAAACATTACTTTTGAGGCAAAATGCAACAGTAAGCCTGAAAACAGTGCAACCCTGTAGGGAGCAAGGATGGACATGAAGGAGTCCATGCAGAGCTAATGTTCAAAAATACTTAATATGGAGCGGGAAAAGAAGTAATCTTCTCTGAAGAGCAGGCACAGTGAAAACAGTATTTATTTTACTGCAGGTATTCCAAGTTAGTTTGTTCTTACTCAATTCTCTTTTATCTATTTTTTAAAATCAGAAATTTCAAATTGGATGGTTTGACCATTTTTACACCTTGTGGTGAAGTTACGCAGTGCAGGCCATCGGGGTTCAGCAGAAGCCTCCTGCCTTTACACAGTGAAGTATGAACAGTACCTTTGTATACAAGTAATAGTTTTGAAGAGAAAAGGCTGGTCAGAAGTCCCTGAACTACTGCAAAACTGCTGTTAGCTCCCCTAATTTACCTTTCAAATGAACAGAACAGAAATACGTTACTGAAACCTGCTTAAAAAACAAACGCACACAGAAAACCTCTGAAAAAGTAGCGATACTCTAGATTTACTATTTAGTGCAAGATAAAGTCACCTCCAGAGAATCAAATGTTGCAGTAACTTAACACACAGGCCAGAAAACACGATGACCCCTCAATTCATTTTTACACTGAGCTGTAGGCAGTGCAGGACCAATCTTTAACAGGCTGAGAAGGGAAGATGAAATTTTGTCTCATGAAAGACAGTCTTTAATATGACAGATCTCAAAGAAATATTCTGTCTCTATTCAGAAGTGTGCTGGATATTCACCAAGTGAAAGCGAAAATCTTAACTTCATAGGAAGCAAAAAACCACAATATAGCAAAACACAACAGGCCTGTCATTATCAGAGCCTACAATCCAGTCTCAATCACACTTACATTTTTCTGATTCTTGGAGAGATCTTATTGCTTCCCCACATTTATCACTGGCCAGTAAAGTTTGACCATGGTAACAGTACGCCTAGGGAGAGAGGACAAAACCATGACCACCACCACCGGGCACTTCCCACAGCTTGGGGCTTCATGAAGGCTTCCACACACCAAAAGCAGCAGTATGTAGCCTAGTTCAAACCTGTCCCACTGCGCCAGCATGCAGCACTAAACCCCACCACAGAACAAGGATGAATGCCAGTCAAGTTTACAAAGCAAAGACTCTCAAAACTTTGGAGTCCCACTCTAAAACCAGATCATACGCTGTGACAGGCTGCAAGGAGCAACCAGCACACTGAGCAGCTGATGATCCTGAGTGCTACTGCGCTAGGAGATCAGTCACGTAAACAGGGACAGCACTTGGAATGGCACTTAACATTTCATGCAGTTTTTTTCAGGGCTTTCAAAAAAGATGGGCAGCTCCAAATTCTGCCTAGAATCAGGTTTTTGTACATCTAATGGAGAACAAGTATTATGCTCAACCAGATTTGCATCAGAGGCGGATCACATGAAATTCCACCCTGCAGAAATTTCACCTGGCTCAGCCAAAACGCTGCACATGCCACTGACACTGCAGTGTCTCTTCACAGCATGGGAAGAGAGTCAAGACAAGGGGCAACTCCCACTCCCCGTCCAGCCCTTACACAACATTAAAAGCTGTGACCGATGTCAACGACGTACTTACGTAAGCCATATAGAAACAGGTCTTCAAGTTTAAGTACTTCCTCCATTTACCTGCGTAGTTTGGATCCAAACTGGATAATGTTTGATCTATGAATATACACATAGTGTTACAGTTTAAAACATTTTGAAGAAAATCCCTCCTGCCCCCACTCAAAGACCAGAATTGTTAAACACAGCAATGGATCTTAACTACAAAATAGCTGAAAAACAGCTGTGCAAAGGCACAAAGAAAGAAGGAGAAAAACAAAAGCATGCCATCTGTTGGGCTATCATGCAGTTATTCCTAGAGGGCCCGAAAGAGCTGCCCAATAAGTTTGGAAGGCTAATTTTACTAAGTATCTTTAGGCAGCATTTTGAACTTCCAGCAGTGACCTCTGGATGCCTACACATGTTACAACATTCCCGTCACACTGATTCATGTGCTTTTGCAGTTCTCCCACCTGTCTTTGCAAGGCCACAGATCAGCAGTAACTGAAGCCATAAAAGCATTAAATAGAAAACCAAAAATACAAAGCATATCCACTGAGAAACAGTTTTAACATTGCAACTGATGCACAGTTGAAGCGTGGCAGAAACACATAAACCAGGTCACTAAGGACGCAAAACAAGACACTTACCAGCTTTTTGGTAGAAGTTAGCTGTTTCATAAGCAAGAGCAGCTATTAGACCTGGATTGTGTTTCAGCTCAATAGCCCGAGCAATTGTCACTGAAAAAAAGTTTCACACCACAGCACAAAGCTTAATTGGAAACGTCACACCAAATTGGCAGAGGTGTTTCCCATTTTAAAACCCCTACACGAGCAGAAAACAAGTAGTATGTTCTCACAAGTCAAGCTAGCTGCAGAATGAAGACAGTCTGTTTCCTGAATAGAATAATTCCAAACTAACAGGAAAGCTGAAGGACTGCTCGTCTGAAGACCAACCAGTAAACATAAGCTGCAAACGTTTTAAAGGCAAGGCGCTGGGAATTTATGTTGGTCAAGCATGGAGGAGACTGCATGAAAGAAATAAGGAAGGAATGTTCCACACAAGTTCCTCCAGACTAGTTACATTTGTAGTATCAGGCTGATTTGGGGCATTTCCTCCTACAACTGTCATTGCTGCATTAAAAGCAACCCTCCTCACTAAGCCACAGTACTTTGGGAGAAGACAAAACTGGCGCTGCTGCGAAACAGACTTCGCCAGACACCACAGAAACCCATGGACAAAGGCTGCCATTCCCCATCCCCATGGACAGGTGTCTTTGAAGATACCTTCTTGAGCTTCGGCCTGGCACTGGATGATGTAGGAGTCTATAAGTCGAGCTTCCAAATCTCTTCCTTTTTCTACAGGTGTAATCAATTTTGGAATGTGACTTTCCTAAGTACAAAGCAAGTCTCTAAGTTAGTTTAGGCTTAACACCGCTGTTGTCAATCCAAGGCACATCCCTTATTCCTAAATGGACGGAACACTCTGTGAGGGTCCCAACACAGCTAGCTGCACTGTTACAGGTACTAGTGGGTAGAGACTGACTGCTCTTCCACTGCCACTGGGAAAAAGGAATTGAGTGACAGCAAAATGCATCAATACACTTCTCTCATATGTACAATACAGGTAGCCTGAGGTACTTGTTTGTTCTGTAACCTCATCGGAAAAGCAAAGGCTTTTCTAAGACAAAAAGTCAAATACTCAGAGACAAAGACCAGACAGCAAAGCCAGTTCTACCTTCAGATGCTTAAAAATTCCAGCTGCTATCTTCAAGCTTCTGTGAACATCTTTTGCTTCATCTTCTGTTATACTAAGAAAGGACAGAATACAGAATTAATCACNGCTCCGCAAAACACAGGAGCTCCTTTCTGAGAATAAATAAAGGGTGTTGCTGGAACACCACTCCAACAACAGCTGCCCTATTTATCTTTTATGGAAGCTCATCATTTGTTATTTTGCTTAAAAGAGTGCTCAGCTTTTGTACAGAATACAGGGACAGATTTTGCCAGGCTTATTTTGATTGCACAGGAAAAAAATAAAAAAATAAAAATAAAAAATAAAAAAATAAAAAAAAAAAAAAAAAAGTATGACTCTAAAGTAAAAGGGACCCTTGCTGTTATAAGCCAAAGCTTTAAAAATCTGCAGGGCTAAGAGCCAGTAGAGCTGTGATTTTAAGAATCTGAACTTTGTACTTAGATGTCTAGAGCAGGAAAGATGAAGGGCTTATTCACAGCTGACACCTTCTCTATACCATAGCCATGCGGTATCAGTGCTCGTTGTTCACCAACAGAAGAAGGGACTGAAGTGCCTTTAGATGTTAGAAGCACTCAGATGAAGACCAGCTGCCTCCCTGAACTCCTGCTGACTCAGTTGGACATGCACTATAGCAGTCAACATCCAGAACCTAGTGATTTTTGCCGGAATATCGCTGCAATAGAATTACTAAGAAAAAAAAGACACTTACTCTTCTTTTCCAGCGAGTCTTGATGCATATTTTGTGTACCACAGAGCTACATTAAAACCCATGGAAACCAGTTCAAATACTGCATCCTGCTGGGCACTAAAGACAGACAGAAAAAAAAAAAAGAACCAACCCCCCATACAATTTAATGTTTTCATTTTGTTCTGACAAACTCTCTCTGCTGACGTTTCTGCAGCAGAGGTAGGCATTTCTCTCCACAAGTCAACAATTCCCACATCAGATACTCCTACTTGCTGAACTGCCTAGAAGAGACTTCAGTTTTTATTTATTCCCTTTGAGAGTCCATAATTTTAATTTCCCACATTCAGATGCCTACCCTTACCATTTGGGAACTTTTATTTTAAAACAGTAACTTGAGATTTGTTTAGCTTTGGGTGTGGCTGACATTTTTCCTTTTTTTTTTTTTTTTTTTTTTTTTTTTTTTTTTAGTTTTGTGGAAAGCCTTGCACTGGAATGTCTACTTTAGAAGTTGTAGCTGCTAAGTTCGCAAGTCAGAGTCTATTACATCTCCCTCAAATGAATGTTATTGCAAGTATTTATATAACTGCAGTCAAATGACATGTGCAAATAGCAGGAAGTTTCCAAAGCTGAAAACATGGCCTTTGAAAAGACTGCAGCGTGCAATCATAAGCTCAATACAGCTTAGTTAGTATAACAGCATAGCGTTTTTTAATATATATATACATGTATCTACACATAATACAGTAGATATGTACTGTACACACTGCACATAAGTTAGAATAACAGTAACCCATGCTTTCATACGCAGGTTCTTTTTTGCGCTGCAGTAGCCCACTGTAGATACAGCTCGTAGATCAACTAAAACACAGCCGGTTTCTATCATTAACAAGCATTCCCATGCCTTTATATAAAAGCAAGACATGCTTCAGAACACCTAATACAGCATGGCAATTATCAAAAAAGCAAAGCAACAAATTCCTGGAAACTACTTTGTGCCCAGCATTTTGTTACATTTCCAAATTTTCCTTCACATGTGCTGTCATACAGGCACGTATGTACAAGACCAAAAGAAAACAGCTGCAGGCCATGTAATCAAAAGAGCATACCTACCTTGGAACGTGCCCTTGTAACGTGTCTGTCCACTTGAAATTCTGAATGTATCGCAATTTGCACTCTTGGGAAGAGTCATCCAGGGAAACGATAAAACCTACAGAAATATGGAGGGTTAAAAAAAGAAAAAAAAAAAAGCACTGACAGGCAGTCACCAAATAACAAACAGAAACAAGTACCAAAGGAACAAGGATCAATAAGAATACAGATGAAGGAATGTTTCTTACTGTATTGCTCAAATATCCATGTTACTTCCTGAGACTTTCCTTCCTCGGTATGAGGCTTGCAAAAACACCAACTCCTACTGTAAAAAACTCCTTGCACAGCAGGTTACCAGTTCATAGAATCATAGGATGGGTTGGGCTGGAAGGGATCTTTAAAAGATCACCTAGCCCAACCTCCCACCATGGGCAGGGGCATTTTTTGTTAGGGCAGGCTGTGAGTCTTCCACCCTGCAAGTCCTGAGCGCTCAAGGCAAACCTGCGTGTCCCATAGGGTGACCAGCTGGGAGCGTGACCAGGCTGGGTACAGGGTGGCTGCGGGCAGCGAGGGAGTGGATGTCCCTGCTACTGTAACGATGACAGAGAACCCAGGAAGGATTTTTTCAGGGAAGAGCAAGATTGGCTTAGGCCTCGTCAGGTCTTACAGACGTCAAGAACTCAAGAACTGCACCAGCAGCTATTTGGGCTACAATTCTAGGCTCTGTCACATGTTTATGAAGTCAGAAAATACCTGTGCAAGAGATTTTAGCAACCAAGCATGACAATTTCCTGAAGAAGCTCTCCAAATCTTATCTGCAGGAATTTTGACTGTTGCCTTCCTTTTATCTAGAAGGTTTCATCAACTTACACCACTCAAGAAACTGAAGAAACTACTCCAACTTGAGATGCTTCACTTTCCACAGACTGAAGGATAACAGCTTTCATCAACCACCTGATTCCTGTAAACCCGATCCTAAGTGACTTGTCAGCTAGGAAAGAGTCATCAAAATACAGGCAGGAGGAGCACTTCAAGGGAATATGCCATCAGAGGTGACCATCTGCTGGAAACACGGGTGCCGCAGTAATGAGAACCTATATCTACACCTCAGATAAACAGCAGCAGAAGTGTAAACTTGCAACAAGCTCTACCTAGTTTTAGACAGACCAGGAGCTTACGCTGGAGAGTGACTCTTATCAGCCAAGCAGCAGATTCAATTTAGACTCGAGGAGCAATTCACCATGACGTAAGAGACCAACAAACATTTTCTCCTCCAGCAGGAAGCAGAATGAGGATAAAAGCAAGAGGACAGAGCAGCCAGGGTCACAAAGGACACTGACACTTGCAGAAAGGGCCTGGCAAGTGCCCACAACTGGTATCAAGCACAGAAACCATGATTCGAAGATACCCTCCTTCCTGAGAGGTGCAGAGCTTTACACAAGATTAGTTCAACACGCATTCTGAGAAATGTCACTAAAACTCAAACTCTGTACTTGATTTACCAGCACTTTTGCATGTTCCTACCTTGCAAGAGTGAGAAGTACAAGTCAGTTGCGTTCTTCATCATTTCTGGATTACAGCTCAGGTCTGTAAATAGTTCCAACAGCCGTGTTCGAGATAATCTCAAATCACTGTACATGGATGGGAAAAAGAAAAAAAAAAAAGAAAACTAAGAAGTTCTACCAAAACCCGTTCTGTTAAGGAAGCACCCACCTGTGTGACCACCACTCTTCTGGCTGAGGGAGTTAAGCTAAGGATTCGATTTATATCCCTTAATACGAGAAAATTACTCTAAAAGGAAGATGACAATAAATATTGAAAAATCTGCCCTTCGCCCCTGGATACATCAAGTTGATTCTTTCAGTTTGAAGTACAACCCACTGCGGACAGACAGCAACGGATAACAACAGATAACAGATGCACGGTTATTCAGAGATTTATCACACACTACAATGAATATTCCTTCATCTACCAAGAGGTAGGGTGCAAGCGGAGGAAAGAGAAGCAACGAGCAGGAACATTCACCAACACTGGAGTGGGGTGAGCACATGAGGAGAGAAGAACAGATCTGAAAAATAAACTGAGGGCTCTTTTCATTATTTTCCTGACTGCAAGAGAACACTCACACCTTATTCACTTACAGAAATTATTTCAAGTAATCTTTTGCAGAAGAACGCACAGCCATCAGAAGGACAATGAAATATTCAGTCTTTTGCCTCTACATTATTACAATAGGTCCTGCCGTACACCAGGAAACTTGAAGAGTGGATAATTCGTTCTTTGTAACTACACGTTCAGTACCACCAGCGTTTCATTGTCTCCCAGCCTATGCGTTTCTAGTTGTCTTCAGAACAAAAATCAAAAAGTAACCATTGCTTTTAGAGATGTCCTCCAAACCGTCAGACAGGCTGAAGTCAATCACTGGCACACTTACTTGCAAATCTTTGATGCAGCTGGAGTGGTAGCTACCCCATAGAAATTGAATGGGACAGGAGCCGTAGCCTTCAAAGGGTTGCGATGAAACCAGTGAGTCATTTTCTTTCAGTAGTGTTGTTTACACCAAATCTGAAGTGTGGAAAGAAACCAGTAGCTGTAGGAACAGATACAAACACTGAGCTTTCATAGGCCTTGCCCTCATCGTCCATACGCTTGGTTTTAGAACTTCATTCTCCTGAAATACATATTTTCCATGAGGCAACTACTTCAGGTAGGGCAGAAAGCCACACCTTCTTTGTTCCTTGTTACTGCATACTTTCTTACCGAAAACAGTTGTTACCTCCTGTGTGAAGTTAAGTATTTCCCCTGTCACTTACAGGTGTATCTCAATTAGTTGGGGTCATTATACTGCGTCTGGTCAATCTATAATCAGCTTTTATTGTGGCACTATTGACATCAGCAAAGCTAATTTACAAAGTGACCCTTGCTGAAATCCTGGATATATTCACACACTTGCAACAGAACTGAAGCTTGGCGCAGGACAGCTAAGAGAGTTGATCTTTATTCTTCTAGTTCAGCTTCAACAGATGTAAAATAAGCATTCCAACAAGATGTTTTCACAAGCTTTCAACAGCGATGCATGGTGAGCAGGTGAAATGCAGTGGGAGCAAGGCGAAACACGTATGGTTTGCACTGAATAAAAGGATAAACTTCTCCGCCATGAGGACACGCAAAGAGCGGCACAAACTGCCCACAGGCCTCGTGCCAGCCCTGTCCTCGGAGGCTGGCAAGACCTCACTGGATGAGGCCCTGAGCAACCTGCTCAGACCCCACAGCCGATTCCGGGCTGGGGACCTCCCTGGTTCTCCTCCAACCCGCACCGCCCCACGATCCTTTCCGGAGCTGGAAACCCGCCATCACAAAACACCTCAGCACCCACCTCGCCGCGCCCTCGGCCCCTATCAAGCCACCATCGCCCACCCGCCCAGGCGCTGGGGCGGTGCCAGGCCCCAGCAAGACGCCGCCCGTCAGACAAGGGAGCGCCCCGGGCGCCCCTCGCCCCGCCCGACGGCCA
>VXAV01010539.1:0-21813 GCA_013399715.1 Alectura lathami | reverse complement strand
AATCCGCCCTGCGGGACCGGAGCCGCCTGGGCGCTTCTGAGGGGATGGGAGGGCGGAGGGCCCCGGTGAGACCGGCCTCGCCGGGCGGGAGCACGCCCCGGTGGGTGCCCGAGAGCCGGGCGCTGCCGGCGGTGAGCGGAGAAGCGCACCTGGGAGCCTTGGGCGCACGCTTGTTGGCTGCGGGGATGATGCCAGCGCTCCAGGGTGAGGTTCTTCTGGTGGGCTTCTGTGGAAAGTCCCCAGGGTTCCCCCCCCCCCCCTCCAGAGAGAGCATCAGCCAAAGAGGTGCCATGGGAGAGGCGTCCTGGTGCTGCTAAGGGCTGCCTGGGTGCAAGTTCAGAGAAGCCAGGCTGCTGCCAGGCACGGCATGGCCGTGAGGTGCCAGCGTCTCAGCAGGTAGGGCGGTGCACGCGCAGTTATTCGCCCTTTGCTGATGGTCTTTGGATCAGGGCGAGCAAACAGGTGGGCACAAACCTTGGCACAGAGGTGAAAAGAAGTTCTTTCCCAGACCCGTATAGCAGAGGAAAAAAATCTTTCATCAGGGAGTAAAATAAGGTATTTTTAATAACTGCCCTTGTGTGGACATCCACAAGGAGTGTAGTAGGATCCTAGGGCTTCAAGCCACCTTGGCAGTACCAGCAGTCCATTTCCTTTAAGGACTGTCCTCCAGAGCAAAAGGTCTTCATGCTTCTGGTTCTGAGCTTGGCTTCGCTGGGAAGTAAGGTCACTAAATGTCTGCAGACAGTTGGGTTTCAGAGTCGAAGCGTGTCTTTCATTCCCTTTCCATGTGTCTGACAAGAGCTGAGGTGATCTCTGCGCCCTTGCTTTATTCCGGCTTTGCAGCAGTGTGACATCTTTGTAGGACAGCTGCTCTGGGTAGTACCGTTGTGAGCTACCCCGGCAAGCTTTACCCCTGAGCCTCTCTGAGTAGAGGAGCAGTCAGTAGATGATCTCCATGATTCCACAGGGGAGAAGCAGAACCTTCTCAGTGTTGGTATCCACTTCCTTTAGATGTAGCAGGTAGCTTAACAACAGTTTCAATCTATGGGGTGGAACCTACATGATTACTTCTTGCTAGTTCCTTTCAGGGGTTTAATGACTCCTGCCATAGAACTTGCCTCCTGTGTCCAGGGGGACCTACCTCTGCTCGGGTCTTTACACTGCTTCTGGAAGTTTGGTGCCAAGACTGGCTGTTGCTCGTTCAGGTGTGCGCTCACGTGCGAGTCCTCTGAGCCTCCAGCAGCACCGTCTGCGTTGGACATCTCTGCCTGTGGAACATGGCCTGATCCCACTTTGACCAAGCTTCGAGTGGGATGCCAGACGTGTTCCTTTGGATTGAAGTGTTTTTTGTTGTTAGGTTTGTACTAGTGAGAAATGGAAAGAGCATTAAGAGTGTTGTCACTGCTGCTCACAGAGATGTTCACACTGTGAGGGTGTCTGCTGTGGGTGGTGTATTGCTGCTGTGGTGATGTATTTTCTTCAGCTGTTGTTTATAACTGCCCTGTGTGATGTACGTACACAGCTTTCTGTTTATTACCGGTGCTATACCACCGAGAAGGACTGACCATATATTTGGGTTCAGGTGTGCCTGTGCTTTTTGACTTTTCTCTGCCACCCTCTTTTCCCATTACAAAGGGGATTTATGGCACTGCCTTGCAGTTATCTTNCCTTTTTTTTTTTTTTTTTTTTTTTTTTCTTATTGCTACTGCTAGTTGACAGCTACAGTGGCTTCAATCCTTGTATCTTTTTAGAAGGGCTTATTTTTAGGAAGAGCAAAGGAGGAATTTGAGTTCTGGTATTAGTTCCTGCCACAGGCTTTGACAGTAATATCTTTGTGTATGCATCTATTTTACACCTCTCATCGCCCAACAAACAAAAAAAAAAACAGGCTAGTGCCCACTGCACCCACGGCAAGAAGCTAAATTCCTTTAGTAGAGCAAAATTATGAGGAGATTCCCAGCAGGAAGGTATTGAGATGTCCCTAGTGCTGAGCTGAAAAACCAGTGTCCTGGGTTTTCCCCTCAACCCCTCTCTCCACTGCCTTTAAAAAACACATACCTATTTACAGGGAATGGCAACTATTGCCCAGTTTCGCTTGTTTAATTTTCTCCTTCCTCCCCGGACGGAAACTGTAACTCTTCCCATAGATCCCCTCTGGCTTCCTTTCGCTTTCTTGAGCTGTTTGCTGGCTGTCCCTTCCCAAACCCCCTGGCACTGATGTCCGTGGTGGTAACGGGTGGAGCTGCAGCTCTGCCTGCCATGCTGGCAGCACAGATGGGAACTGATGCACCCCGAGAGCCTCTGCCGAGGTGGCCCTGTCTCCAGCGGCAGGAGAGTGTGTGGCTGCTGCCTGGGGTGCTGCTGCTCCTCCACTGGCACTCGCTCTTCCTGGCGGTCACACTCCCCACGGGAAACACGTGCGCTTGTATCACAGCGGGTTGTTTTCATAAGCAGCATAATTTATGTTGGGTTAGTAAAAGAGGCATGGGGAGAGAAAAAATCAGCACTTGTAGGAGGGGCTCTTGGCTAGAAGGACCTTCATACCTGTGTGTGAGGCGTTGTGTAGGTAGTCTCTCCTGCCTGGTGTAGCTACATACTTTGTCCATCTTTGGTTTGTTTTTTTATTATTACTGTTCTGTATGACCTACCACGGCTACAGAAATCCCTGTGCAAAAGCACCGGTTTGGAGCAGCAGTCTGTGGCGGGTTTTCTGGAGGCTGTGGCGGTGGTGGCAGGGTTCTGTGCTGTGCTCTCACTGTACAACGTCTCCCCCTCCCCTCCAGATTAGCGAGACATCTACAGAAAGAGGCACAGTCTCAGCACAACAACTCGGAATTCACAGAAGATCAGAAGGTGAGTGCTGCTGTTTGCTCAGTCCGGGAACTTGACTGGTAGATGCTGGCATGTAGCACTGTTGACTGTGTCTTGCAGACCTGAGACTTGTGATACCTGTTCTCTTCCCTTCGTATGCAAAACCAGAAGCAGAGCCCAGCGTGGCTGAAGCAGTTGCTATCGTTAGATGTGACAGATGCTCTGCTGTGCAATGTTGAATGTCTTGCATGCTGGCCAGCAGTCCTCCATAACCTGGGTGTTTCTTTTTTCTGTGTGACCTTTTGGCAACTTGGTTATACAACATTAGCACAATTTATGTTGTGAAGCCTGAATACAAAATGCCTTGAGCTGCACACATCAAGGATTTGCACAGAGGATCTTAGCCTAACATGTAACACCTGACTGGGAAGGGTCCTGGCAGGATACTCCCTACTAGTCTCTGTGTTATTTATAATCTTTCAAAATGTCGAGCTGACTTTACTCTTTCCTCCCTCCTCTCAGCTGAAAAGGCTGGTTTATGTCTGAGCATCGAGCTGATGTGATTCTGTGACAGGATTTAAGAGGAAAATCCAGTGAGGTTCAACGCACACAAGCATCTTCAGCAAAATAAGAGAAAATCTTTTGGGATATGAGGTCTTGCGAAACTCTAGTACCCTGTATAAAGACATATTTTTCTTAGGCATACTAAGCTAGAGAAAGTCTGTATTTCTGGACTTCAAAGTTACCAGATAACGTGTTTGAGCGACAGCATTGCCTGAACACTGACATATCCTAGCCCAGAATCCTATCTGTGGGAAACAGGTGCTAGAGTAATGGCAAATGTGTTTGGAAAATGTCGGTCCTGAAAACAGGCCCTGGCCACAGAAATTGGAGACGAACTGGATGTGTTTTAAAAAACCCCTGATTTACCACAAAGAAGTACACCTTTACCTAGAGTCTGTAAATGTTTCCTTGACGTGCACCGACAAAAAAAAGCAAGGAGCTGGCCATCCCCGTTCTGTTTACCTTCTGTAAAGTAGAGGGTAAGGCTCTTGATCATCTTAAATGTTGGAGTCAGAATCTTGGAAAAGGGTTGGGGCCACCTTTCTTGAACTGAGGGGTCCTTGTTAACACTGGACAGATGCTTACTTGTTGATGGCTTCTGCTCTTTATCGTTTGCTGGTATCTTTCTCCATCGCTCCCTGCTACAGCCATCTTTACTGCGTGGTTCCTCTCTGTGGAGGCTTTTGAAAATACAGCTGTTTCATGAGGGAAAAGCTGCGTTGGAGGCACCACCTCCTGAGAGCGTAAGAGTCGTAACAGCACGGGACTTTGCTTCCAGATGTTCTCTGAATCCTGGGGAAAGTACTTTGGACCTGATAGAGCAAGTGAGTGGGGTCAGCCATGAGGAGAGGCCTGGGAGGTTTGACAAGCAGTGATGGCTGACCTCGGGTGTGAGTTCCACCACTGCAATCGTATATTAAGGCCGCAGTCTTCCAAAAAAAAAAGTAGCTGTTTTGAATCCCTTCAGAGTGATAATCCGCATCTATCTCTTTTTCTTTTCTTTTGTCTTTTTTAAGATCAGTAAGGGGCAGATGAACCTAAATTTTGAGCCTTTTATCATATCATGCTGCATATTTCATTAGTCACATAGTCAAATTCCCCAACATTTGTAGAATCTTTCAGTAAGAACATTCTCTTACCCTCCTCTATCATGAGTAATGCTAGTCCCAGCAAAAAATGGGAATCCTGCTATCACTTCCAAGTGAAGCACTTACACCTCTGTGCATCAAAATCTTTTAGCCTTGCTCCTCTGGTGTTCCCTGTTTCTGTAGGAGCTTGGCCAGTGTCATCTAGTGATCACGCCTTACTACTGCCATTGCTAGTAGCATGACTCAGCACACAGGAGCAGAGCTCAGCACGCTTCTGGGCTTTCAGGCAGTTTAGTTAACTAGAAGTATATCTTCTCTCTTGCCACCCCTCAGAAATCTCGACAGTTAAACAGACAGTTTTGCTGAAGTAAGTTCCTGGCAAGGCATCCACCAGCATGCTGTTTCTTCTGGGGTCTGGAAAGTTTCTCATTCCCTGATTTCTTGTCTTTTCCAGGTACTATTTATCATGTCAGAGCCACTTCTTTATTCATCTGAATGCGTATTTGTGTGTTCACTTTGGTTTTCTTATCTGATCTCAGGGGCGCAGGCCGCACATAGAATTTCATAGATTGGAGAGTGCAAGTTGTGAAGCTAGTGATGGTTTCCAGTTGCTTGGTCTGCCCTCATTCCAGTCTCTGGGCTTACAGCTAACTGTTTTCTAAGGGGCCGTAAATACTGCTGAGAATTACTGGGAGGTTGTCGTTTCTTGCTTGCCATACCACATGGACAAGATGGATTTCAGCCGTAATTCCTTGGTACCAAGGGAAAACCATGAGCTTTGCAGCTACAAGGAAGGGATGTGGTTAGGTTCACGTCCTCAGCCCTGACTGTGTGTGTAAACTTCTAACATGTTTGGGTTTATTTCTTGCATCACAGGTGGTGTTACAGTCCAGATACGGCCACACCATAGTCGATGGCGCATTATCGTAGTGTCTGGTGTAACACTCAGTAGGTGCCACCAGTTTCCTTCAGAGACATAGGCTGAGCCAGTTATCATTTACTTGGTAATAAATAGATAACTTGTGGTAAGCACTGAGACGTTTCCATGCTGTTGATCTGGAATCCGTTTGGAAAGACTTCATGCATCTTCATTTGACGGGAAAGGTGGGTTACCAGAATGTGCAGTTCATCCCTGGGTTTTGGGGGGTTGTCTGTCTTGTGTCCACTGCTGGTTGTACTTCTGGAGTTTCAGTGCTCAGGGAAGGCTCTGTCTTGACTTGCAGAACTGACAGTGCTAGAATCTTTGTTAATGATTATGGATTTTGTTGAAGACTACAGAGAAATACTGTAAAAACAAATAGTGTTTAATTGTAGTTGCTCTGCAGCAGGTTTAGGAGGCTGTGCAATGATTTCATCATCTAGGAGCTGTGAATACGGGATGTTATCAGATAATGTTACTGATGGACTTGCCTCAGTCTTAACATCTGCTCCTGCTGCTGTTTGTTTTACCTTCGTTCTCTACGGTTCTGTCTTCATTCACGACCAAGCGCTGTGCTCTGCCGCGAGTTGCTCCGGTGAGGGTTGGCCGTAGCTGGCAGCTTTCCTCCAGCTGTAGCTCTCTCCCCATTCTCCATGCAGTATGTTTGACCTCTAAAGCCCTCTGCTAACCGCGGTTGTTGTTCCTCGTGTAACTTTTTTTTATGCAGCTTTGGAAAATCATTCTTTTTGTGCAATGATAACTTGCTGAAATAAGAGCACTGTTGCACAGCCTTAGCGTGATTCATTAAACTACCGGTCTCCTAACAGCCTAGACCTCTCTTTAAAGCCAAACTCTGCTCTGGCTCTGTATTTATGCAAACATCTTTGACTGCTTTACAGTTAGCACAGTCATTACTCACACAACTGCACTGGAGAAACCTTGACTACGAGATCAACTGACTTTATTCCTTCGAATCTCTAGTTCACATAAAACTGAATCGTAACTACTTTAAACTAGCAAAATTAATTATGGCTTTGGTCTTTCTAATGAGATGCAGAATGTTTTCCCTGCTGCAAAAATGAGCCTTTGCATGGGATAGTTGAAGCTGAAAATGATAGCAGTGTTTAGCTGCATTTTTAACTTTTGGGTTGGGTGTGGTCCCTTAAAAAAATAGTTATGAATAATGCCTGCTGGGAGCTTGCCATATTTCAATAGATTCCATATAAAACCTATTCTTTACTATTTTAAGACTCTCAAACTCTCTTCAGTTAACCTGTTTCTAGAGACATTATTGCCCTTCAGCCCCCTGGAGCCAGAGGACTTTTTTTTTTTTTTATAGCTGTTTGTCCTGCTAGGAGGTCCCTAGTTCAGGCAGTTTTGAGAATACAGAGCTGAGAAGCTGCAGGGTTGGGGATGGTGGCGTTGCTGAGCATATCAGTGAGTTAACGCAGGACATGAGCAGTGTTTCTTGGGACCTGATTCACTGTGTGGGCTCCATGCTCTGTACAGGACAGCGAGAAGAGCCGTGTGAAAATCTGTCCACCAGCTTTGGTTCCACAGAGGGGCACAGGCTGTGTGCTGGCACCCTGTTCAGAAATCCTTTCCTATTCAGAATTCTGTTTCCCTAATCTATGCGGGAGAGGCATCTGTGAATCTCTGTTATGCAGCAGAATTTATTTCAGGGAGTTGGAAGCTTGTTGACTGAACCTGGGCTGTGAAATGGGCCTCCAAGAAATGGTGAGCCATAATGTTTTAGCCCTGCCATGTTGCGTGCACACGTACAGTCATGTTGCTCTCTGTTAAAGTTCCCAGACAACGCTGCTGCATGCGCTGCACATCCAAGGAGGGCAGAGAACAATGTGTGCCCTGTACTAGTACACATCACTCATCGCTTACCTGCAGGGTGCTCAGAATAACTTATTTTTTATTATTTTTATTTTTTTAATGGGGCTCCTTACCATGGGCAGAAATATAAACTGCTTCAAATGAGAGGAGATGCCAGCTGGGGAGAAATGGCTTTGAAAGCTTTGAGCCCGTGGTGGCCGACAAGAATCAGGTATCTGAGGCTTTCACACGTTCCGTCGGCTGGCTCTGCCCTCGAGGTAGCGGTGTCCCAGCCCTTTCAGCTTTCAGGGTGCAGTAGGGCAAACAGGAGCGCTCAGCTCGCAGCCCGGCGTGTGAAACTGCTGGTGGCCCGGGAGCAGGCTCAGCAGCAGTTCTGACGTCCCCGCGCGGGCGTCAGGGCAGGTGACTGGTAAAGGGAGTTGTGGGAGAGGCCCTGCTCTTACCTGCTGCTACAAGCCTCTTAGAGCCCTAAACCATGACCCTCCCTTAAAGGGAAGCCTGGGCTTCGGACGCCGCATCGTTTGCCTCGTGCCCGTACTCTTGCAGCTCTCTGAGGCTAGAGTTGTACTCAAGGACATCTTTTGCCCTCCCTTGCATCCAGCTTAAGGGGAGAGCTGGTTTTTGATGCTGCCTGATTTAAGAAGGGAGAATGAGTCACAGGTGCATATTTCAAGTATCATCTACCTTCTGGGGGAAATCTTGGAAATGAACTACTTTTCTTTATAGCTTCACCGTTGCTTTTTTTCTTGCTCTATAAGATGTATATTGAATATATATATTTTGACACAGAATATTTGGAATTAGATTTGGCCTTATCTGTGCAGGTATACTTCAGTTTTCCTAGGCTAAAACCTTTTGGGTAACGAACAAGCTTGTGATGGTCAAACCCAGTAAAAACAAACTGTGCAGGTATGTCCATTTGATGCCAGTTACATAAGTCTGAATTCTTCTTGGTGTTTTTCAGCTGGTAGTAATAGAAACAAATGGGACTGCTGTTTGAGCTTCTTACTTTAGGAGGCATAAAAGCTTCAGTAGCACTGTCCTGAAAGTACAACTGCTAGAGACGGGCTGTTTGGAAACTCTTCCCTTCCTTCTACATTTTCAAGTAACAGTGAGAAATTACTTCACCGTTTTGTTCAGGGGTATTTTAGACAGCTGACAAGTTTTGAATCAAAGAAGATCTGTTTCGTGCTTCTCTCAGACTCTAAATGCCTTAGCAAATTACAGAACTAATAAAAGAAATTAAAAATCTACCTTTATACTTCATTGCCCTCCAAAACCCACAGAAGCAGGGTGTGCTTCTCTGGCTTGGTCAGCTGAGACAGTAAGCTGGGGGAACTGCAAGCATGACACCTAAAAGGGCAAATGAGAACAAACCACTCAGAAGAACCTTCTCAGAAGGTACAAACATTGGCTTGTTTGGGCTTCTTTTTCCTTGGCTGTCTCCTATCACTTCAGAAATGTTGAGTTTATGGACACTTTGTGATGCAGTAGGCATTATTGCAGCCTCTGCCAGGTGAGTGACCGCCATCTGTGCTGATGAGCTGCAGAAGAGGGGTTCAATGGCGGGTGTTCCAGCTTCATCTGTTGCACTTTCAGAAAATCTTACTTGTGTATGAAAAAGCTTTTGATGCTGAATGATCTGATACTGAGTAATAGATCTGAAATCTTTGCAGGAAAAAGGCATTATTCACATTCTTTTTTAAATATAAATATGATCATACAATTTCAATATATATATTTATTTTTTCCAGAAAACCATAGCTAAAATTGCAACATGCTTGGAACTGAGAAGCGCAGCTTTACAGGTATAGTTCTCTTTCCTGTGTGATTTCATACTTGTTGGCAGGTAACTCTGTTTTTAGCTAGTTTAGTGTCTTCAGACATGGCCCAAACTTCTGGAAACAGAATGAACAGCTCCTTCAACATTTGGGCTTTGCAGGTTGTCAGCATGATGCCGAAGTGGCTCCCTAAGAACCACCAAGTGCTTTTGTGTTAATGCGTTATGATTTTTACAGGAATTTCACTCCAGGATTTGTGTCTTTGGTTCTTTGCCTCATCTTCTACCTGCAGAGCTTGTCTGCCTAACCTTTGTGCGAGGGTAAAGAGTCCCTGGAGTGCCCCTTGCAGTAACCTGCCCACCTCACAAATCATAGCAGAGCATGAGGAAGACTGTGTGTAGAGGAAAGAGTGTGAGTAGGGAGGGATGAGCTGATGCAAAGTTTGGTGATTTGGTTTACTTGATTAACCCCCAATTAAGAGTGATGACAGAATTTTTGCATCAGCAGCACTTCTGAGTGCTTCGTGTTGGTACAAATAGTGCAGCAGCTCCATTGTGCTGCCTTCACTTGTCTGAGAGGCTGCAATACAGTGAAAATTCGGGCAGTACAGCATGGCGGAGCTGTCCTGGGGAGGTGTGAGCGGACCAGGCTGGGTGCTGTGCAGCATTCAGAGCTGTTTGATTAGCTCTCCTGTCCTTCCGTTTTGATCCTATCGGGACTGTTTGAACAGCGTTACGTTTGTTATGAGTCACTGAGATTTTGTGCTAAGGGCAGGCAGCTTGTTCCTTTGTGGGACGGTTTCATAGGTCAAATCGCTTCTCAGAGCAACAGCAGAAGGTGCAGAAATGTCATAAGCTGCTGAACGAAAGGGAAGATGTCCAGTGTCGATCCTCTTCTTTGCACTGCTTTTCTGACACTGTCTCTGCCACTTGTTTCAGAATAGGCTGGCTCAGCTTGCCAAGCTGTGAACTAACTCAGGATAAAAAAAATAAAAACTTCTCTGTTGAGTTAGTAAGCTGAACAGGCTTACTGAGAGAAACAGGCGTGCTACAAGCCAGATGAGGAAGCTGCATCATCAGAGTTGGAGAAAGGGATGAGAAACCCTGTGGTGAGCTCTTAGGTCAGCTGAGCTTTTTGTCGAGCTCATCCTGTAATTTCTGCCAGTGTTACAATGCTTGAAGTATGTCCTGAACTGTGTGGGCTCCCGTTGGAGCATCACAGCCCCTCTGGCCTAATGCTCCTGTTTGTGGTGAGTGTGCAAGACCAACTAGCTACTTTAAACCCTTTTCTCTTGCATTAGAGCTTGGAACGTGGGATAAATTGTTTGGCAATAAATGAGAAGTAACGTGCTTTCTGCCTCATCTATCAACCTAGCCTCTTGTCAGTGAGAGTCATGTTTTTTTTGTTGTTGTTGTTAAGACA
Source organism: Alectura lathami (assembly GCA_013399715.1). Taxonomy (NCBI): domain Eukaryota; kingdom Metazoa; phylum Chordata; class Aves; order Galliformes; family Megapodiidae; genus Alectura; species Alectura lathami. Next base: position 11,383 of record VXAV01010539.1, on the reverse strand, counting down.
TAGCTTTGAAGTAACTTGGTAACAAGGGGAACACCTTGCATGCATATTATGAAATGTGACAGTTTTCTCTGAGGGGAAGGTGCATACCAAGATCTAATTCTTTCTTTCTTTTTGATGCCCTAGTCCACCCAGTCACAGGATGAATTTAAGCTGGAGGATCTGAAGAAGTTGGAACCAAGTAAGTAGCATCTTTGTATTGTGAGTGAGTGACATTCATCACTACGGTGGAAAATGTGACAGCAGCACGAATGCTGACTGACCACAGTGTGGTTTGACAGTATGACTGTTTTTAGATAGCTCTTCCAAATATCTGTTACCATGTAGAAAAAGGTTGGTGTTTATTAAAGGATGTAATGTGGGTAGCTTCAAAGTACAGTAGTCCTAATGTTTCATCTGAGGCATTAAGCCTTTTTTCTGAATTAAGCAATTCTTTGGGTGCTGCTGACTTGGCACAGGCTGGTAATTTCAGCTATCAGTAGTGCAGCAATATAATCAAGTGGAAAATTTACCTGCACATACCTTATTGGAAGTGAAGTTCAACACTTTGTTGTCTTCCTACTCGCAGTATTGAATGTATTTTTTCTTCTGAAAATATTTACCTTGTGCTCGTGGTAGCCAGTCACCTGCCACTTAACCAGAGCAATGTTACGAGACTATCAAAGTTCTGAGTCAAAGTGGGGATGTGAGTCAGTCTTTGGAGGGTTTTGTGTGCTGTTGTTTTTTCCCAGCTGATCCTGGGTCGGTTTTTGGTATGTCAATCCAGAAATAACTTTTTCATGTAGGAATTACCTATCTATCTGCTGCATTTTCCTTCCAGTAACACTGACTCCATTACTCTCAAAGGATCTTTGTGATCAGACCTTCCACATCAGAGCAATGTCATCCTGAATGCTAACGTTTCTGGTGTTCTTGGGGAACAGGAGATGTGGAAGTGCTGCTTTCATGATGGGGAAGAAAAAAAGTTGGGTTTATTTTGCTCTTTTTACAACTGCATCACTGGGGATAACCGTGACGGGCAGGCAGTGTTGCCACTGCACGAGCAAGTTGATTTTCTCTGTGTTATGGCTCTGTAAGTGACCAGCACAGCATCCTACAGAAAAGGCTGTGGAGAGGCAGGATGTTGGGCTGGGTTTCCTAATGACTGCACTAATGTCTGCACCAAAACTTCTAAACTGAGAATGGGAAGTGAAGGCACGGTACAAAGCTGCTAGGTCCATGGAGGCCATGAACTCTGGGAAGGCTTCAACCACCTGTTAGAGCCGTTAGGTCTCTCTCACTTTGTGAGGTGTCTGGCCTTCGGGATTGTTTCACGCAGGCACTCCTGCCGTCTGTTTACAACATATAATGAGGGCAGATCTTAGACTCCCTTAGGTAGTGGCCTTTGAGTGACTAACTGGTGGAAGAGGAGTCATGCTTTAACAGATTGAGCTGCTCTACAGATCAGAGGAAGTGAATGTGCAAGGCTAAAGCTTCCCGTGAGACGTCTCCCTTTCTAAAAGCCAGAATCTCCATCAGTCTTGTTGCTTATCTTGCCCTTCCTCCATTAATTGATTTCTAGCTGTCCGAACACAGTTAGCAGTGTGAAGCCCACTCAGCCCACGCGTCATACAACAAGTGTCTGTGTTAACACTGAGGGTGAGTGTGTGGCCACCAGTCCTCAAAGACACTGAGTTATTTTCCTTGGAGGAGAATGGGTGCTTCTGCAGCAACAGTTGGACATTGATGCTTGGTGATGCTCTGGCTTGGATTGTTCTGGCCTCTTTCTCTCTGAATCACGCCTTTATTTTGTGGTTTTGAGTGTATCTTGAATTGGGTAAATCTTAATCAGACCAACACTAGCCATTTCATAAAATACACCATGAAGTGTTTTAGTTTGTCGGTTGTTAATTTTCTCTTACATTCCACCAGAAAAATCTTTAAAAAAAAAACAAAACACAACAGGCAATGCAAATCAGCAAGTCCTTTGTTAGCACAAGCAGTTTTGGTGGGGTGGAATGAAAACAGCTATTCACAAGATCTGGTTTGTTTTAATTGTTTTTGTGCCTGAAGTTGTCGGAATGGCTGAGAAATTTGGTGTGGGTGTAGTTAAAACAACCAGAGCCCTTAGATTCAGGCTTTTTATTTTATTTTTTTTTCCCTGTGTTGTCATGTTCAAACTTTTCTCACTTGTTAAGCTTGCATTTCGCACTGAGGCAGTTGGCTGGTTTTGTTTGTTTGTGGGATTGGTCGCTGGATCTCGTGTGCTGGGACAGTGCTGCAGGAGGGCCTGTGCACACGGATAGCTCTTTCGGGACGATGCTATGCGAAATCATCGCTCACGCACTGGAACCTGCAAGCCCTTTTCTTGTGGAAGCTCATACCAGCGCTGGAATACACATTAGAAATGGATGGGCCTTGTGTCTAAATGAGGTGAAGCAGGCCAGGAAATGTTCTAGCTGAAAGGCAGTGGTTTTGGTGGGTCCGTTTGGTGACTTCCTTGGGCAGGAGAGTTACCTGAAGTTGTTTTTAAAGGGGTGTTACTGACCCCCCCGGATTTTGGAAAGGCCTAATTTCAACGCCTACGTATGCTGATGTGGCTCTGTGGCAGAGGTGTGTATCCTTAACTCTGCACTCGGGTTGCGCCAAGATTTCAGATGCTGTGAAGCTGTACCCTCTTTCTCGTGGTGCTCGCACCGGTGGAGCATTTTGTGCCCTCTCGTGATGACTGAGCTTATTCACCAGAAGGCTTTTCCGGGAGATTTGTGTCAGAGGAGAAGCTGGTTCCTGAAGAAAGGGAGGAACCCAGTGCGCAGCGAACTCGGGAACAGGGGGGAGAACTGCTACAATTTCTTGTGCTTCTGCTTGATGTGCCTTCCCTGCGAGGCTTTACGTCACTGAGACATTTCTGTTTGGGCAGTTTCACTTTCTGTCTCGGCATGATGCAGCTCTCCAAGAGCAGGGGAATTCTGGGACAGATAAAAATCCCTTCTTTTCCTGAACTACTGCCTGCTGTTCGCCAGCCACCTTCCTGGTGGGAAGCAGCTGTGCTTCTTTGGCACCATGTTGAGATCTGCATCGCTGATCTCTAGGGCAGGAGCCTTTGGACAGGGAGGCTTGGCATCGGTTTGTCTGCCACATCTCTGCCAGAAGGCACCCTGAAGCTCCCCGTGTATTTGTGTTGGGTCCAGCTGGAATCAGACAGTACCCAGCCTCCCGGGCTGTGGTACACAGATCAGAACAAAATGACGAGCAGCGACTGGAAAGGTTTTTTTTGTTTGTTTCTTTGTTCTCCCCGAGGAATGCTTTATTCACTGTAGTGCTCAGATGGAGCCCACGCAGAGTGATGAGGCCGAATAAGGGCAGAGGAGCTCTCCTGCTGCACTGGGTCGCAGTGTGCAGGGACAGAAGGGGCCTTGCTGTGGTGCCCGAAACAGAACTGGAACTGAAGTGCCTCAGGGAATTCATGTGATCTTAGCACTGCTGAAACACAATTTTCTTCTCACCCAGATGTCCTGAGGAGAGGTTTTGAAAACGTGCTTTGAGAGGGCTTATTGCAGAGTGAAACTCAGCAGGAGGACTTCGGTTTTCTACCTCCTCTCTCCCCTGCCCAGTCCAGGTTCCTCGTTCCCTGGCAGGGACTGCCTCTCCCTGCAAGCTTTCTTCTCGGTGTAGGCCTTTTAGCCATCATAAAATGTCTGTTTCATTTACATGCTTTTGGAAATACTACTTGTACTAGTTAATGCTTTTAGAAATAAAAGCTAAGGTTGTGATTACTAAATTTGGGCGAGTTTCCACTGCATACGGCAAAGCTGTGGCATTGCCGTGAATGATGGAGAGGATGGCCAGTAAGATCTTCTGGATCTCAACGCTTAGATATTGCACTGTGTCTGTTCTTCTGNTTTTTTTTTTTTTTTTTTTTTTTTAAAAAAAAAGGAACAAACCAAAACAACACACGCATGCAGGAGGAATTAGGAAATCTCAGCTAAATTCACTAGCTACCAAAGGCTGCTGCCATCACCCCAGGGGCTTTCCCTCCTTGTAGTTGTTGCTGTGTTTATTGTCCCTGCCTATATAAGTGTGGTGCTGATTAAATACTGCAGTCAGCAGGCCTGAAAGTTGTAGCGATACAGCTCTCATTGTTGTTTAAAGCACGAGTGTTGTTCGTTTGTTTGGGGTTTTACCCTGATCTGCTAAGTGGTAGAATGAAGGCTTATTTATGGACGTAGATTCTTACTGTTTATCTTCTCTTCCCTACAGTCTTAAAGAATATCCTCACTTACAATAAGGAGTTCCCCTTTGATGTTCAGCCTGTTCCACTCAGGTAAGAGAGAGAACATCACTGCGTGTACACGTAGGTAGCTGAAAGGAGCCATGGTCTGGGAGCTGGTGCACAGCTGAGACATGAGAATTTCTAAAGCCATCTATTGCTGCTTTGCTTTGGGTAAACTGGTTTAAAAAAAAAAAAAAAAAAGAAGAGAATATGAATTCTGGCTTTCTAGGTACCACTAAAATCAAAGCCCTTGGTTGGCAGCCCTGGTTGGTAGGCCCTACACCTCTGGAACTGACAGCATTGTCTCTTGGTTTTAGACTCTGCTGTCTCTGCAGCGGAAGGCTTTCTACAGTCATAGCTAATCAGAAAAGTGAAATGAGATTGAAGGGTGTTGCTCCTGCTCTGTACTCAGATGCTGATGTGCAAGTTTAAAGCCAGGGGATGAGTGACCTTTGGTCTCACTCTTCTTTTTCATGTTTTACAGGAAGATATTAGCACCAGGAGAAGAGGAACACTTGGAGTTTGAGGAGGATGATGAGGAAGGAGGAGCTGGAGCGGGGTCTCCAGACTCTTTTCCTGCTAGAGTTCCAGGTAGGGGCATGCCAGCCTTGCCTTCCCAACCTGTACAGCGAGTGTAAGTTCTGTCTCTGAGAAGCCCCTTTCTCCATGTGTGATTTTAAAAGCTTGGATGAGGGGCAGCAGGGTATATTGGAAACTGTACTGTTGAACTGGAAAACCACAAGGTATCCAGTGGACTTTTCTGTTAGCAAAACAAAATCCTGCTGCAAAACAGCTGCACCCTTGATCTGCAAGGTGCTGCCATCTACCCCCAATAAGTATTTTTTCTTTCCATGAGGTTTCTTAATGGTATCATGTGAAGCATTCCGAACACATTCAGCCTGCAACCTGTGGCGATGTTTGCTCCTTCAAGGAGCATCACGTCTTGCTGGAGGCGGGAGGAGCTGTTGCTGGTTGGTTCTCTGTTGCATCATCCGGTGAGACAACAGCTTGGGCTGAAGCCAGGCTCAAGGAGGAGAAGAGGGCTAGCTTTGGCTTTCCTAGCTTAAGTCCTTGTCCACACGAAAGCGTTTTAGAAATGGGTGTACCTGCAGATTTTGGAGAAGGTCTCTGGCAACCTCAGTTTTGGGCAATTTAATGGGTAAAGGAGCAGAATGTTACAGCAGAGGGTTTTTTTAATTATTATTATTCCTGATGCCGTTTCTTTGCAGAAGAAACAAGTTTTTTAGATTCAGAGCAGGCTGGCAAACTTCCTCTGTCAAGGAGATAACAAGCAGGGAAGCTAGAACTGGAATTGTGGTTGAAGGAGCTGAGATGTTTCATTAATTATGCGAGTATAATTGAATGAGTAATAACTGCTTCTTACTTAGGAAGAAAATAGGTCTCTGTCTTTAGGTTTGAGACCATGCCTGCTGCTGACTGTGGGCCCTGCAGCCTGTGTTGGCTGCACAGTCTGCAGTTGTTTGTGCTAAGCACACAACCAGGCTATAATATCTTGTGATATTTTATTGCTGATGTTCCACTGTGTTATCTTTGCTATCCACTGTGATAAATTCATTTATGAAGATGCATTCTGTCTGTCCTGAGTACAATGTCTGTTGATAAATTCATTTAAGCTTCCCCTGAATACGTGTGGTACATATTGATCTCAAATATCTTTTGGATTATGTTAATGTCCACAGTTCTCGATTTCTGAGTGGTCATAAGTATGAAATTCTGTTCTTTGACATCTCTAGATAGCTAGAAAGATGGCCTTTCAGCACGTTGGTTATTCAAGGTTTAAGGTGGGGAAAAAGTGAGAGACAGGAGGAGCAGGTCGCTCTTGGTATGCTGGTGCATCGACACGGCTGTGACTGTTGTCACAGTTCTGCGCAGCCCAGGGGAGCTGCGTGCATACGATGGACACAGACTGCGGCTGTGCTGAATAGAGAGTCTAAGCTGACTGCGGGTGGGCTGCGTTTGCAGCTAAGTTATTCTCAGAGAAGTAGGGTGGCCAAATCAGAAAGAAGAGGGGTGTGGGGTACAGACTTTCTTCCAGAATTACTCCTTCGTAAAACAGTGCTTTGAAGAGGAGCTGTTCACGCCTCCTCTTCTTACTGACGTTTTGCCCTGTTGTCTACCTTGTGAACGGTGGGTCTGACTCTTCTGGGATTGTCACATTAGGGCAAACCTCCCCATGGCTACCTTAATCTGAACCCCTGGGGGGGTTCTGCACCACTTGAACACAGCTCTTGTTTCCCTGTTGGATACAAGGTGTTCCTCGCCTGCCTTGGCTGTTCATTGGTTGCTCTCTCTGTGGCCAATGAGGCTAAAGCAAATGCAGTCTGCAGCCTTCTGAGGTGCACCTCCTAAGTGGACTTCCCCTATTGAACTGAGAGAACTGTTGCACTCCTTGCTTCAAAATGCCTTTAATTCATGCTGCGTAACTGTTGTCTAACTGTCTTGTCTTCCACATGCATGGCTCCATCGTTATCACATTGCACCATTCACCTAACCCAGGAGCCAACGAAGGTATGACAACGTTTTAGTACGCGCTGTTATTTCTCTGACTGGGGTCGTGTAGCTGTGATGTTTGTCGTTCTGCTCTCATGTCCCAGCTCAAAATACTGTCTTTGGCAGCAGTCACAGTACTAGGCATCCGTGTGTTGATCTTCATCTCCGTTCAGTGCCAGAAAAAGAGAGAGTCCTCTTTGGTGAGGTACATTCCGTAGCTCTCCGGAGGTCTAAGCATGCTAATAAAGATGTGCTGACTCGCAATGTAGCCGAAGGTAGGGGTAGCTGGATTTTCTTTAGTGGAATACACATTTGATGGGAAAACTTGTATTAAAAGTACTGACGTAGTCACCCTTCTGCACTGTGTGAAGATGATCTGACCCATGGCTTGCTGCCTCGAGCAGCAAAGGCTTCCTGTCTGCCTTCCTCCTGCTTATAGACGCCTTTATTCCAGCGCTGTGCTGGCAGCACATTCTTCTGTGCTCCAATTCTGTTTGTGAGCCCAGCAGGAGACCTCCCACCTCTTCTCCTTTCTCTGAACTGGGGGCTGGGACTGGAGAGACCAAGCACCTGTCCTGGTGGCAGCGACCTGTTAGGCTGCCTCACTTCTGTGCGTCAGGCATGCAGTGTCAGGAGGACACCAGGAGATGCTTGCAGATGCTCCCTTCCCTCTCTGGCAATGAATCCCTGCAGCCATGTTGGAAACGGCCGAACCCTTTCTCATGAAGAGCCTCAGTATGAGCCGGCTGAAGGCGCGTGGGCCCGACTGCGGCACCGCAGCGCCCGGCCCTAGTGACGTTATTCCTTAGCTGTAGCTGTAGGGCATGCTGCCAGCCGACAGCCCTGGTGTGCAATGAGTGCAGAGGCTCCGGGGAACAGGCCTGCCCGGGTGGCTGTGGCCGGTAATGTTATCGCGTCTCTGGGTCATGGCCCCGCCAGGGCGGGAGGGGACAGGTAGGTGCTGTCCCACAGGCGTGACCTCAAGCCTTGCTGATGGTCCTGAAGGAGGGACTGGGTGTGGGAGTGCCCGTGAAAGCTCCCTGAAATCTTGCTGAGGCTGTAGTTCTGCAGCAGAATACAGTGCCCTCTCTGATATGACAAAAACTCCTCAGTTCTCCAACTCTTTGAGCAGATCAAAGGAAAAAAGGGATCAAGGAAAAGCCGTATTGGACCTGCCAAGGGAAACTATTACTTTATTTAGGTCTCCAGCCTTGGAATAATGTTTTTTTTAAATTAGAAAACTAAGACTTTAATTTAAACTTGCTCGTGAGTCTGAGCATTTTCTGTCTTGGTGCTTACTCATCTAATACTGGAGGCAGGCTCGAGGCCTGACAGTTTTCTTTAAAATCAGCATGAAGAAACCCACCCCACTGCTGGTTACAGAATCTCACAGCTTTTAGTGAGTTTGGACAGTTTGGGTTTCTCGTCAGATGCGTTGTCCTCCTCAGCTCCACGAGGATTTACCTAATTGTGGTCACGCACTGTGGACAAAGATCACCTGATGCTAAGCTTTCTTGATGCAGAGCGAGGAACTCCTTCCCTAATGCAGAAGGAAGCTGGAGGAATTCCAACACTATTTTTTCCTCTTTCATTTAAGTACAGACCCACAGAACTTAGATAATTAAGACTCTCTCTTCGGGTTCCCTTGCATCCAGTGAGATGTTCATCAAGGCCATTTTCCTCCTTGTTTTCCCAGCATGAAGCCGAGTCATGTTCAGTGGGGTGGGTGCTCCTGATGGAGTGCCTGAGCTTCCTGCAGCTGCAGATTGAATCTGGCTTCCCAAGTCTAATCCTTAAAAACTATATAAATGGAATTCCATGCATGAGTTGCTCTGCAGGAGAGCAAGGAGGAACACTGAACAGAGCTCCTGGCTGTCCTTGGGACATTGTTTTTTTTTTTATGGAATCGTTTGACTTGAGGCTGTCCTGGTTTTTCTTGGTGTGGACTTTGAAATCTGTCAAGTGACGCGTGCCGTTAGGCGCAGGCTTTCCCGTAGTGCCGCGTGCTATCGGGGCGAGAGTCCTTGGGCTTGGAGCTCCCTTTGGAGAGCAGCCTCCTCCCTGAGAGGCGCTGGGGTGAGCACGGCCTCTGCTGTAAGGGGACTCTAACAATGTGCTCTGCTCTTTGCAGGTACTTTATTACCCAGATTGCCATCTGAACCCGGGATGACATTACTCACCATCAACATAGAGAAAATTGGTCTGAAAGATGCTGGGCAGTGCATTGATCCTTACATCACAGTCAGCGTGAAGGGTAATGACTTCTCGTCCTGGCTCCTCATTTCCAGTCTGGAGGAAGCGTGTGTTTTCTGAAAGTTGTATTGATTTCTGTCTGTTTGTTCTTTCCAACCTGCAGGGAAAAGTATTTTGTTTTCTGCTGTGGACTTAAGGCTCCTGCCTATACAGGGAGAGGGAAATTCTGTCTTTGGGATGCTGGGAGGCAAACTGCTGCAGGAGAAATGCCTGTGTGTGCACCGAGGGGTGCCTCCCCCAGGCTGCAGCTGAGTGTCAGTGCCTTGGCAGGCTGCACTTCTGTGTCAGCCTCCGTAGAGACCCACGTGGACTCCCTGTTCTCCCCACCATGTGTTGCTCCCTGGGCTTTCTGGAGACACCACGCCACAGCCCGGTGGCTCTGTTCTTGCCCTGTCATTAGACCAATGTTTTTAGTGAGACAAAGGTCTTCTTAGCAAGGCTTAAGCTTCAGGGGAGTGGGTGTGAAGGTGGGAAGCAAAGCCTGGAAGTGAAATAAAACATGCATTTTATTTGACTTAGGTCTGCTTGACTTGTGCTCATCTTTACGGTCTTTTGAGGCACGTGATTTTTACGTTACCAGATAAAAATTGGTGGCTGGGCCAACAGCCTCTGTTCAGTTGTGGCAGTGACCACGTGTGTGTCCCCAGCAGATGTCAGATGCCAAAGGCAGGGCCGAATACTTGTTAGGTGTGAGATGAGGCCGCTTCGTCTCCTGGGCAAGCTCAACAGGGTCACGGCCTTGAATGTCACTCGAGTCCCAGAGGTGTTCTCCAGTGTTACCTGCCAAAACATACGGGCAGAAAGCCCCATCTAATCCTGCTTCCTGTGAGGGTTTTTCAGCAGTGGAGCTGGAACGTGACTCCTGCCTTCCTCAGCTCGTACAAGTGCCTTTTTGGGTTTTCAGTCCTAGAAATGTGCAGTATGTGTGTTTATGGTGCTGCCTTTGGTTTGCAGCACGATTTTTAGCTGACGTAACTCCATGCAGGCACCGTGTCTCCAGTCACTTGGCTATTTCTTTGCCTCCAGTTTGCCAGAATGCTGAGGGACGAGTGCCTGGTGGTGGGGCTAGTGGGAGGGATGTGAGTTTAATCAAACTTGATTCTTTCATGCTGGGTTTCTCTTGGCCCACGGGAAAACGCTGGCACTAGCAGGGTTCTAACGTCGGGTCCTGGAACTTACCAGAACTGGTAAAGCAAACACTCCTTGTTCCTTTCCACTTAAGTGTTTGTCTTTCTTAACTTGTTGCATAGTGTTAAAATTGTTGCTTGCCTTCAGCGCTGGCTTTTTTTCTTTTTTCTTTTTCCTTTTTCCTTTTTCCTTTTTCCTTTTTCCTTTTTCCTTTTTCCTTTTTCCTTTTTCCTTTTTCCTTTTTCCTTTTTCCTTTTTCCTTTTTCCTTTTTCCTTTTTCCTTTTTCCTTTTTCCTTTTTCCTTTTTCCTTTTGTTTTTCGGCACTGGACAGCACAGTGAATGATTAAACATGTTTCATTACATTAAAGTGGTTTAGGGTTTTAAGTAGTGTAATCCTTTCCTTAAACAGAAATCTTTCTCATGATAGAACAAGAATGAGTTTCAGTTTCTGTAAGTGCAGTCTGCCAACAGCGTTTATCCACCCACTGCTAATTTTGATGGGTGAAGCCAACTACGTATTGTGGCATAATCATAGCATAATAACACAAATGTAATGAGTTTAAAATCATGTCTTCCCATACAAAGACAGATGAGAGACAGCACGTATGTGAGGGGCAGGGGCTGAGAAGGGCAAAGACTTGGGGAAATGCTGATGTTTTGTTCAATATGAAAGCCTAAACCACAGCTTCACTCTGAAGTATACAATAAGAAACTAAACTCCATGCTTGAGGCTGTAACTGATTCACTTCTCTGAAACCCAGGCACGGGAAAGGGGAAGCAGCCCATGTTGCTTCTGACCAGTGGGTTCCACAAAATTTCAAAACAGGTGAATCTAAGGGCTTAAAATTATTACAGGATAAACAAACAAACAAACGTCTCCCCTTCCCCACACAAAACCCAAACAATCTACCGCATAACAAAATTAACAAAGAGTTTTTTCAAGTATCTTCTCAATCAGGTGCCCGTCAACATACTTGAGTGTTACATATGCCGACACTTACAGTGCACTGGTGATTCTAGATCAAACTGACAGTAACAGAAGAGTGACAGTTGATTTGTTTGCCTGCTGAGGAGTACAATCTTATGGAGATCTCTGGGCCATTTAAAATATTTATGTGTTATTCAGAAACTGTTATTCTCAGTTAAACCCTAATCTCCATTTGCCAGCATAAGGAAGAAGATACGCTTCATGTTGAAGTGGAAGCAGGTTTTGCTGTAATGTACCAGGAAACCAAAACTGT
>VXAV01010538.1:63950-78644 GCA_013399715.1 Alectura lathami | reverse complement strand
AAAAAAAAAAAAAAAAAAAAAAAAAAAAAAAAAAGAGCATTTGTTATCTCAAAGGACTGATAGACAAAATTCTACTCCAGAAAAGTCTATCTAGACTCAGAGATGAGTCTCGCCTTTCTCCTAAGAAGGCTAGACAGTCTTTCAGTCCTTCTAAAGCTGGTTGCTACCTGAGCAGCTTGTCAATGCAATTAAAAGACATTTAGAAGCTAAGTAAGTCTTGATATTTCTTCTGTTTGTTGGACCGTTCACAGGACAGGGTCATGATAGGAGAGGATATTTGGGGGTAATCTGGATATAAAGATAAAAACCTATGTCTTTGTTTGTCCCTCTAAACTTACCAGGCAGAGTGCTGCTGACTTTTCTCTCCTACTGAGAGATGTTAGATTACACTCAGATTCTAATCTTCTGATACAAAGCTCTTTCTCTGGCCTTTTACCCAGCCATGATCAAACTTCTTTTCCTTCTCCCTCACCCTTTTTTCTTTCAGCAGCTTTCCTGTCTGACTCCAACAGCTGTTTGTCTTTTACAGGCTCTGTCTTCCCACAACTCACAGCTGCACTAACAGATATTTCCAGCTATCTGCTCAGTCTCTGAGTCTTTCTTTTGGCTCTCCAGCAAATCCAGAATCTCCACCTGCATCTCCGGGTTATCCCCAACACTCAGAGTGGGATCTTGGTTTAATTTTATTGGCACTATTTTTTTAATAGCAATGCTTACTTTTTTTTAACTTCACTGGAACAAAGTAAAAAGCTAAAACAAATATATGAGGAAAGTGAGATGTTTTACTATGAAGCACATGATGAATAGAAATCATAGAATCACAGAAATCAAAACTGGAAAAGACCAACTGGCTATTTGGTCATCTTGTCTGTCATTGCCAGTGCAGGACTGCTCCCCACATTATTTTTAATGGCAATAAAGAATGTAGAATTAATAATTATTTGACTTTTTTATGTTTCATAATGACATTATTATATTGTTTTCCAGTCTATGTTTTTTCTGTGCTCAGCTGTGTATGTATACGCCAAACTATCTCTGTCACTTCCCTTTTCATTACCACTCAGAAATGTTGCCTCCTTCTGTAATAACATTTATCTATAACACCTGAGCCCTGATTTTCTAGAGTATGAAAGCAATCTTTTGTCTAATTTAAAGGATTTGATCTGTCTACCAGAAGAGAAACACAGAGAGCTTCAACTGCTGTATTTTTTTCTCAACTACCTATAAGAACAGCAGCAACAGGTGCTAACATAGAGGAGACCTTTTCAATCTGCTGTTGCCAAGATTTCCTCCTCTTAAAGTCGTGAAGTCAGAGAACAACAGTGTCTGAAAAGAACCTCTGGACATCATCTGAGCCAAACTCCCACGGAAGGCAGGGCCAGGTCTGATGTTATGTCAGGTTATTCAGAGTTTTGTCCAAGGCTCCAGGGATGGGGCTGTAAGCCTCTTTGACATACACTTCAATCACCTGACCACACACACTGATGTTGGAAATTCCTTTCTTTCTATCTAATCGTGATTTCCTGTCAAGGATCTGCAAGAGTAGGGCTTCTGCCTGATGAAAGTTGAACCGGGAGCTGAGTTTGACACAGCACAGGCAAGGCAGTACCCTCCTTTACCATGGCACAGGCCCAGAGTGTCTGAGCAGGGTAGGCAAAGAATGACTGGTGAGAACAGAGTTGGTCAACAGTTTCAGACAGGGCAGGTCAGTGAGTCTGGTCCAGGGTCTGCCTTGGATCAACAGAAATCAAGACTGGAGACAAATCAACATGCAGTGTAAGTCTGGAGTATACCCTGGAACACAGCCAGTAACCTGGGAGAGCAGGAGACAGTACTGTACAAACTGCATCGCTCAGGCAAAGCCTGGAGGCCCAGGCCTGACTTTGAAAGGAGCACATGGATTGTTTAGGTGGAGGCCTCAGTAAAGCTGGTCAGGGCCATTAAGGTGTAGCAGTGCATTCACAACATTTCCCTTGTTGCTACTGATATCCACTGGTTCTCTTCCTTTCACTGTGAACCTCTAAGCAGTGCCTAACTTCATTCTCTCTGTAAGCAATCACTCATTAAGTAGGCAAGAAGAGTGATTAGTCTTCTTTTCCTAAGCCAAATGCAGCTCCCACCGTGTTTCATATATCATGTGCTCCAGACATCAGACACCCTGGTGGCTCTCCACTGGATTCTCCCTAGTATGTCAGTATCTTTCTTGTCTTGTCTGTGTCCAGTCTCAATCTGGACAAAGTTCTACATATGTGGTCTTACAAGTGACAAACAGAAGGGAAGGATCTCTCAACCTGCTGGCTACACTTTTGCTCATACAGTCCAGAACTTGGCCTTTGTTACTGCAGAGGAATTTTCTTGACTCATGTAAAACTTGGCCATCTAGATCCCCCAAGGACTTTTTCTGCAAAGCTGCTTTCTATTCAATCAGCAGCCAGTACATGAATTCTAAAAGATGGGCATGACTTTGTCTTTTTCCACTTGCCAGGAAACTCCCATAACCCCATGACTTTCCCAAGATGATTGAGAGGTGAACTTAATTATTACAGCAGCCAGATCAATCAGGCACACACAGACCCCATCCAGTTCCAAAAGCCTGTGTAAATGCAGTTTCTTTTCTCATAACACATGTTATTCTGCACATTCCTTTTAGCCATACAGGTAACAGCCCTTTCTAGGGACACATAGTCCATATGCCTGTGCAGGATCAGGTACCATGGGCAAGACTAAGATTTTTATATAAACTATAAGATTGGTTCTCCCAACACAAAGGCTATCTTTACCCATTTTATTAATTTTAGTTTCAGCTGTTATTCTAACCTGTTGGCAGTTTCACAGGTAAATTACACAATCATAATGGTACTTAATTTGAACAGAATTCTTAGGGAGCAAAAAGAAATATGTTCCTTCCCTGGAAGCTAGAATTAAGAATATAATTCCCCTCAATAATCTTAATTAGAGATGCCTAACCATTATTCATGACAATTTTCATTCAGTTTCTTAGCGAAGAACCAACAAACAACTGTTTTGCCGAGGTAAGCAAATTCATGCAGTAACATTAAGAAAGTCTGTTCAATATCCTAGTTAATATTGCAGAAAATCTGTGCTCTCCATAACTACTACAGAAGATTCATCTCTCAGGATTTGTTCTTGGTTGCATTCAGAAAGGCTTAGTCAGTGTGGTAGCTCCCTTACCAGACTCAGTCCTAACACAGGCACAACCAACCACATGTACAACCTATGTAAGGTTCCTCCTATAAGCATCACATACATTGGAACATTTTATTTGTTCCTCCTTCCTCTGTCGTTGTTGGCTCAGAGAAGAAGAACTGTGAGTACACCAGGATACCAGAATGTGTTGCTATAGTTCTGAGTTAGGATAAATAAAGATGTGAAACAAATTCTTCTTGCAATAAAGGGCAGATAAGCACCATATTCCTATGCAGTAGTGAGTACGAGTTGACTTTACTCTGTGTTTTCCAAGATTAACTGAAATATTAATTATGTTGTATAATACAGTAGTTGAATGGTATGTCATAGAATCATAGAATCATAGGATGGCTTGAATTGGAAGGGACCTCAGAGATCATCTGGTTCCAACCCCCCTGCCGTGGACAGGGCTGCCACCCACTAGCTCACTAGATCAAACTGCCCAGGAACCCATCCAGCCTGACCATGAACACAGCCAGGGATGGGGAAGCCACAGCTTCTCTGGGCAGCCTGTTCCAGTGCCTCACCACTCTCTCAGGGAAGAATTTCTTCCTGATGTCCAACCTAAAGCTCCCCTCCTTCAGTTTTACTCCATTCCCCCTTGTCCTACCATTATCCACCCGTGTAAAAAGTCGGTCCCCCTCCTGCCTGTAAGCTCCTTTCAAGTATTGGAAGGCCGCAATGAGGTCTCCCCGGGGCCTTCTCTTTTCCAAGCTAAACAGTCCCAGCTCCCTCAACCTTTCCTCACAGGAGAGGTGCTCCAGCCCTCTGAGCATTTTGGTTAATACACTATTACTTGCCCATTTGCCCATTCATAAATTGTATAATATTCAATGCAACTAAAGTAAAGGCAGATATCACAGAAATAAAACCAGTCATGATTTTTCTGTGCATAGTGTAGTTAAATGCATTTTTGTTGCAGAAAGAAAAAAAAGTCACTGCAGACAATTACTATGGCACATTATATGGTTGTATTCATCTACTTCCTCTCAGGAATTTATGGGTGTCATATTCAACATATTTGTCTCCGTGGAATCTCTGAGAAATATTGGAATACAAAAGGCATAATATAAGAAAACAGGGCTAAAAATAAAGAGAGATGAGAAAAATTGACTTAGACACAAATTTCAAAAGCCATAGAAGTATAGTTGTAAGTGCATGTATTGAAAGGGGGCAGGCCTACAGAAGATTCAGAGAGACCTTCAGACTGTAAACCACTTAGTATAGTAAAAGCACAAATTCTGAAAAGTAACTTTTATAAAGTTTGAGGCTGGTCCTGCTTTCCCCAAAAACAGTGAGAATCTTCACTGAAATCATTACAAGAGAGAGCTGTCATCCCAGCAATTTACATGAACTTCATAAAATGTATGAAGCTTGGTGTTCTATGCTAGACTTTGTAAATGTTTCCTTTTTGATATTATTTTTGAAAAACAGTTTCTGCCAGCAGTAGATGTTTCCTTGTTGGCTAAAACAAAACAACAACAACAAAAAAAAACATCTTTTGCAAATCTAAAGCATTTTATAGGCAAATGTATTATGAGACCAAGACCTTCATATACTTGGCTTTTTTACTCAGGACTTGGTGAGACATCATCTTCAGTGACAGCTTTGTCTGTGTGCGAACAATAGAAATTCAATCTGGACCTCAAAACTGAGTCCTGCTATTTTACTTTTTGCAGGTCCATTGAAATATAATGGTTTTCCACTGGTTTTGCCAGCAGTGGGAATTCTGTTTCATGCTCAAGCAGTGGAAAACTCTTCCTATCCCTGTTGGGTCCGGTGGGCCTCCAAATTTTAACAAGTGAATCAAAAATTCTTATTTTCATAGGCAAGGAGCTCAAAACTCTTAGTTGATTTCTCTATAGGCACTTTGTTATAGCTATTAGAAATGCTCTTATGAAAGGTGCTTAATATGTATTTTTGACTTGTCATATTTTTTTCACAGCGTTCATTAAAAAGAGCCATCTAGCAGAGACTTTTATGATCTGTATTTATCCGGTAAAAATGGCTGAGCAAATGGTTCATTAATAATGATGAATTGAAACATCTATTAAAAAAAAAAAAAAAAAAAAAAAGAACAAAAAAAAAAAAAAAAAAAAAAAAAAAGAAAGTTATTGATGCCAGACCTAAATTCATTAGTGCTTCCAAACCATAGCCTTAAAGTTTTTTAATATGTCATATGTTTGGTAATTTTTTCCATGTGTTTGCTACCTTCCATGTTAAAAATTGTTCCCCCATTCACATTCTTTCTTTCCCACTTCTAGTTGCTAAAATGCACCCTGTAGTAGTATAGCTTCTTTTCATAGCTACTGAGAGTTGAGTAGATCCATTTTATACAGTTATGGAAAAAAAAAAAAAATCCAGACAAGATCTTCAGATGGTTCTAATCAGCATTAGAGTTCAAGAAACTGTACTAATACAGACCAGCTGAGGGTACGCCCCCCTTCATGTTAGAAAAAAGTGAAAGCAATTTTTCTTGGTCTTCTATGGTTCTTTAATATGTGAAAAATAAAGGATGATATTCATTCTGTGTGAAATTCATCCCTCCTCAAAAGCAACTCATGCCAGCCCATGCACCAATGAAGTATTTCTCAAGGAATTCAAGTTCTTATAAGCAAAGCTTGCTTTATTATATGTCTTAGCGAATCCCTTCACAAGTGTAAAAAGCTGATACCAAAAGGAAAAGCCAAAATTCTTACGAGTTTTGATGGGAGTTACAAAAACATCAATGGTAACACTGATCTTTACAAATTTGTTCTCTAGCCCCTTGCTAGTAAACAGAGTGGGACTGTAAAGAGGTTCCTTCTGCAAACTGAAGGGAAAGCCAAAGCAGGGTATGTCAGAGGGCTGTTTTTGGTGCAGGCAGCTGCAAGCTTTTTCCTTGCTTGGAGTAGATCATCAAACCTGTGACAGCAGTAGAGAATCCATGGACATATACCCCACTCGGAGGTTCAGCATATTCAGCATTACCTTAATGGCAGTTGTATTTTTGGATTGGAGCTAGCTTTTGTCCCATCTCTTTGGAGTGCAGTAAGAAAACAGTTACATTTACCCACACCATATCAAGAAACATACTGAGTTATGTATAGTCCTATTATGTTTTTACAGAATGTGGATGTAAAGCCAAAGTCCAATAAAGCACTCAAGAGCTAGATTAATTTTCAGAATATGAGCAGTCAGTGCAACAATACTTCTGCTTTCGGTGAAGGGCATAATTCAGTGTTCTGGACTGGTGTCTGAAATCATGGTGCGCTGGCCATAATCCAGACTGCCATGACTACCACACACTGCCTATGTAAAATCCTATTGTTATTCTTTCTCTTCCTCTGAATCAATAACTGGTTAAATGATTGAGGCAGATCAGTTCCTCTGCACAGCTGACTCTGTTATGGTAATTGTAAAAGGTTCTGAACGCATCTCAGCTGGAAGACTCTGCATGCATACGTTGCTATATCCAACTGGTAATGTAACATATCGAGGATATGTGCAAGGAAAGGGAAAGGATAAGTGTCTCTCCCAGATGGTAGAACAATTTTGTTTCTCTTTCAGGAACTCAGAGAAGAGCTGCCAAGTTCCAGCCACAGAGATGAAGTAGCTTTGTTCATTGCTAGGAAAAAAAATAAATTACATTGGACAGCTGAAAGTATAGTGGTTGCTTTCCCTGTTCTTTGCTGCCCATCCCTCCCTGTCCACAACTGCTTTCTTAACTTCATACAATAAGAGTCTCCCTACCAATATAGCTCTTCCCTTCTGGTTTCTCAATACCCAGAGAGGGGTAGTTGCCACAGTCCTGATAAGATCATTATCTGTGTCCTCTCTCTAGCAGACTATTTCACATAGCAGTAATGACAAGCATGAATTATAGAAACATTGGTTATTAACAAGCACCACCTTTAGACAGCACTACAAAGACGCTGCATATTGAACATAGACCCCCTGATTCACGGTTCTTTGTTCATTTCTACCATGTTATTATAGTACCTTTTCTCCATGATTGTTTCTTCTCCATATTCCCTATCCCTGCTGCTGCACAATTGACTAGGCTATGTACATTTTGAGCCTCCCAATGAAAATGAGCAGGGTCCTAGCAAGGTTTCCTGTCTGCAGCAGCGTTTGCAGGTCACCTCCACCTACTTTCTTCTGATTCACTGGAGGGAATTTCTGTCTGACTTGGTCCAGCATGTTCTGGTGCTTAGAAAAGTTCATTGAGGAAGGAATAGGGAAACACAGAAGGGTGAGCAAAAGATTATTTGAAGGAGAAAGAAGAAAAGCATGAGGACATGAGGGGAGGCAGTAGCAAGGAAAAAGGAGGGAAGCAGGCTGAAAGGAAACAGCAAAGAACTATGTAGGAAGTTGGGTGTTTTTTAGAATGATTTGATCATGCTGACCACCAGCATGGAAGAGTAACACAGGGAAGGGAGAGTTATGGAGGTGCCAAAGGGATTTCAGAACTGATGCAACGTATTTCAAAAGCTGGGAAAAGCTTGATGCAACATCTTTGAAGATACATTTTAGGGAAAATCTTCATTTCAAACAGGAACTTTGACATCTGTGCTGACAACAAGAGAAAGATGCTCACCTCTTTCTTCTGGTATTGAAATCTAGTAATGGTCTACAAATGGAAAAGATTAGGAAGGCTGGCATAACTCTATTATTGCTGCAACAGGGACAAATTTGGCCAACACAGAATAGAGCTGGCTATGAGTCTCACAAATCAGCCTTCCTGGTGGTAGCTGAGTACTTTATTTCCCAGTCCCTGCTGATATAAGGGCTAAAGAGGCGTAAGAACAGGAAAAGAAACAAACCAAAAGTTTAAGTAAACAACTTAGTACATCAGAAAAAAAAAAATAAAATAAAATAAAAAATAAAAGAGAGAGAAAGAAAGATCTTCGTTTAAGTTCAGGGTAAAAGTTCATGTGGTTCTTACTGTAACTGAGCCATTTCACACAAACCATCTGTAACTGTTCTAATGGTCCCCTTATGTTTTGTGATTAAAATATTTTCAAGTGAGTCAAAATCTGAATTTTTCTTGAGGTAAATTACACTGTTATTGACAAAAATAAAGTCTCTTAAATCTTTTCCCACCCATCCATACCTTTTCATATAGCCAAAGGACTCAAGCCCTTGGGCAGTTGTTCAAGGGCTAGATTGACAAAGTGACGTAAGTACTAGTTCAGCACTATAACACATCACCTTTAGTAGAGAGGATGATCAACTACAAGCTAAAAGTGTAACTGTCTTATGTAGCAAATTAGATACTTTCAGACAGGAGTGAGCATGCAGCACGTGAGTGATACCATCTCATGCAGCCAGTAAGAAATTCCAGCATGGTATGTGAGCTAGGGAGAGAAAGGAAGCAAACCTATGTCTCCCAGAGCCTAGAACAGTGTGCTAGCCACTTACCATTGTATCAAAACAAATAAAAATAAACAAGTGTTTGTGTGTGATACCCAGTCACTATCACCAATCTCTGCCCATTTGCTGAGGATCTTGGCAGTGTTTGGTTTGTTGAGACCACACCCAGCCATTTAATTTTTTCATGCTACACAGGCAGAGGAACATCTTGTCAATCTGTGGATGACAAAAACACTTGTCTGAGGGACAGACACCCCACTGCTGATGCATCATTGATGCATCAAAGCTAAGGCCCTCTTGAGTACTGTTCATAGCAGTACCACAAATGTGTAAGGAATTTGAATGTCAGACACTGGTGCCTACAGACTTCAGCTGCTTACAGGCTGGAAACGTCTCAAAGGGAATTTGAGAATCCAGACTTTGGTGTTAGGCACCTACTGTGGAGTTTAGATGGAATTGATCTACAGATCTTTAGGGTATTTAGCTCTGAGAGCTCTATCTGGAGGCATTCAGTCAAACAGAAGAGTGTGAATACTCTTTCACATCAACACTATCCATTTCTTTCCCAACTTCTCTCTTAGCTGTCTGCTTTCTCTTACCGTCTTTCTCAGCAGATGCAACTAAGCACAAAGTCATACCCTGCAGCAGAAATGCTGTCAGCTTCCACGCATAGCTTCTGCTTGTTGGCACTGACAGCACAAGAAGCTGTGCATGGAAACAGTACGCTTTCCAAAGCTGGAAACAGCTGTTGTATGCAGACTATTTCCCCACAGCACCATTTCTATGCAAGTGTAATTGGAAGAGAATTTTTTTCTTTCTTTGTTGATTAATTTGATTTGATTTCTTCAAATTAAGTGGAAAGTCCCATGTCTAACCTTATTTAATCTGATAATTAGTTACTTTGCCAGATAGTTTGCTATAATGTAAACAGTTTGTTTCTATACAGCCCAGCATTAAAACAATCCAGTCCTGTAGACACTGGAGGCCTTGGCTCCGATTGATGTAGAGTGTGAAATATCATGTCAAACTCCTTTTTTGGAGGCAGTCTTTATTTTGCCATCTTCATCTGCAAAAGTTGCAGATTGTGCACAGGTTCAATCAAAAGAGTTAAAAAAAATATTTGTGATACCATATTGAAGGCAAGACAGTGACTCAAATGAAAAAGATTGACTGACAGAACATCAAAAGTGAGCTGANAAAAAGATATAAAAGACTATGGAAGCATGCATCGACTCAGCCTGGTATTGTTACCATATTGTTACCATGAATTATAGGCAAAATGGACCAAATCCATGGGTAGCTATAACAACCAGAGGGGCTGATACCGTGTCTGTAAATTGCCATTTATACTAATAAAGACAGTGAGCTACACAGGTCTAAAACTGGTATTATGAAAAAAGAATAAACTCTCAGAAGTATAACTTAGAGCTGAATTTGATGATGGAAAGGAAGACAGGGAAGGTGACATAGGGAAGAGGTAATGTAATTCCTGAAGAAAAAAGAAGTCCATCCACACTCATCTGGATATCTTGTACTTCAGAGACCAGGCACTCAAACAGGCAAAGGAAAAAAGGAACAGCATCTAACAAGAGCAGAAGTGATTAAAAGATCAAAAAAATATTTCAGCTAAGGAATCTGGCACCTAGTCACAAGTTAGAGAAAGAAAGAGCAAAATGGTGTCAATTGCCATTTCCTGCACTACAGGTGGCTTTCAGTTTCATAGTACTTTTGTTTACACAACCTTGCTGACGGAAAGCATGAACAGTGCCTTCTTCCAGTGGCCATGATTGTAGTTCCATCATAACTCATGTCTTCAACAGGAGATTTGCTCCTTTGTCTCCTCCTTTTCTACTTTCCATAATGCTCCAGGACACTTCTCACCTCCTGAACCTCTCCATACAGCCACTACAGGAATTCTTGTGACAGAGGTAATTTTCTGGCTCACACTGTGGTCTGTTGCCCTGTGCCAGAACCAACAGAGCAACAAAAGTCAAGAGAACTCATGTAGCTGTGGAGTATACTACAGACATGAAGTCCTGCCAGAAAACAGGCTCAATTTAGCTCCAACCAAATGTTGAAGCCCATTCTAATTAGTCAGAGAAAACTTATAAAATATTCAGTCTAACTTCTTTCAGCATGAGTTAGCTATATCTGCATCTCAAATGGTCTTTCAGCTAAGTATATATAGCTAACTTTCTTTGAACCCGGAATAATTGTGATCTTCTTTATGTACCCTCACCTGGAAAAACCGTAACTGTTCCCACACTGTTAGCTTCCTTTTTATCCTATTCTGTACTCTCCTTCAAGATATTGTTCTTGAAAGACTGTATAGTGTACCTGACACCCCCAGCACAATATTGCAGAAGTTCCTGTATGAGATATCAAAGGAGACTGCAGGCTGCTTTTTATCATGAATACCTGGATGAGATGTTATCTTCTATCCTGCCATCATTGGTACTACAGTTTTCCTGCCCAATTAAGCCATTCCTGTAGTTGTCTTTC
Organism: Alectura lathami; assembly: GCA_013399715.1. NCBI lineage: Eukaryota > Metazoa > Chordata > Aves > Galliformes > Megapodiidae > Alectura > Alectura lathami. The sequence continues at coordinate 67,580 of VXAV01010538.1, read as the reverse complement.
AATGGAAACTTTTGTTATCTTCTGAGGGCAAGGACCAAGGAAGCCCAGAACTCAGCTAAAGAGAGCCTTCAATGGGTTCCGTTATTGTCTGGCAGCAGCAGCAGTCTACTGTTGTGATGTATTTGGGGGAAACTGTGTTGATGCTGACATTCGTCTTTCATTGAGGAAAGATGTGAAGTTCTTTATTGAAGTTCAGAACTTCAAACTGTGGGATTCACCACCTAAACACGACCCACTGGCCAGACCCATGACACAATAATCTAATGAATCACAGGATGTTTCAGTGGGTGTTATTTAATGAAGTACATGAAATACAGACACAGATTGAAGCAATTGTGAGAGAGACCAACAAAAAGGTCAAGCAAACAGCAAGAGAATTGCTAAAAATTTGGCCTTGGGAAAACAAGGAGTGAGCGAGCACTTCTTGGGCAGGATGCTTTCAGGAAAGGATGTCTGAAATTACATGGCAAGAATCTTTCTTCTATTGTTTACCTTAATTTATATTCCAAGAGGTATATACTTATGCCTTCCAAAGATGTAAAATAAAAGTGAAAAAATGATGAAGGTTAACCCTCCTTAGACCTGAGATTACCGACTTTTCAGTGGATTAAAATTTTACTTTTACTCACAAATTGCTTTTGGTATTGCAAGCTGGAGTTAAATATTCTTTTTTTTTTTTNTTTTAAATTTTTTTTTTTTTTTTTTTTTTTCTGAAGATCTTCAAAATATCCCCATGTTCAAACACAGGAGAGATGGGCAGTTTTCCGTGTCCTGTTTTCTTTCAGTGAAAATCTTTCTCCAGGAAAGAAAAGTAACACAGATCTGAATTTTCTCAAGACATTTTGGCTTTTATCACTTTTTGAAAAAAAAAAAAAAAAAATTATGTGTTTTTCAGCTACTGGAAGGAAAGACTCTTTTTTCTTAAGCAATTGTAAATGGTGAAGCAAGCCACATATAATTCTCACCATAGCCATTCCATTTGGAAAACAGAAAAGAGCCATTTCGGAGGTTGTCTTACCTATTTTCATAAGCAAAATTTGTAGACTATTTCTCACCAGCATGCTTTTCCACTCCTTGTGCCTATTTCTATGTTTGATAAAACATGTTTGAAGGATAAACACTACAAACCAGCCAAGTTCGTCTTCTAGTGTCTCCTACACAGTAAATCAGGAGCTACTCCATTCAACTTAATATGTGTTCCAGATACGAACTAGTGAAAACCTGAGCAGAATTTGGTTTCATGTCTCAGGTGTGGCTATAGTTATGACTAAACTGGTAACATGGTTTTGTTGAAAAAAGCAGATGAAGACTTTCAAGATGTGAATTGCGCTGCCCTGACAGAGAGTGATGAAATCCTGGTCGCTAAATTGGAAAAGTACAGGACTGATGGACGGACAACTTGCTGGATAAAGAACTGGCTGGATGGTCACACTCAGAGAGTTGTGGTCAATGGCTCAATGTTGAAATGGAGGGCGGTGATGAGCAGTGTCCCTCAGGGATCAATACTGGGACCAGTGCTGTTTAACATCTTTGTTGGCAACATGGACAGCGGGGTCCATGGCAGGGGGGTTGGAACTAGTTAATCATTAAGGTCCCTTCCAACCCAAACCATTCTATGATTCTATGATTTATTCTTCCTCTTAGCTGCCAGTGGCAGCAATTTGTGGGATTGACAAAATATGTCCCTGAGTGGAACAGAAGGCTGGGAAAGATTATCAGGTTATTAGTTGGAGCAAGGCAGAGGGTAATGATGACACAGTGGGACAGGTAACTCGAGGTTGAGGCTCCTTCTACAACCCACTTACTTCTCCAGCCCCTGCTTCCAGCCGCTCTGACCTACCTTGGGTCTGTGCAGCCCCTTGCAGCATTCCCAGACTTTGCCTCTGTCCTAACCAGCATGGAGAGCATAAATCATCTCAGGAGATAGATGGAAAAATGAAGAGGGGAGGACAGGAGGGTAACAGTGAGACCTCTTCACCGAATCACAGAATCAGAGCTGTTGAGGTTGGAAGGGAATATCTGGTCCAACCCCTGCTCAAGCAGGGATACCCAGAATAGGTTGTTCAGGCCCATGTTCAGGCAGCTTTTGAAGATCTCCAAGGAAGAGACTCCACAGCTTCTCTGGGCAACCTATGCCAGGGCACGGTGACCCATACAGTAGAGAAGTGCTTCCTGATGTTTGGTGGAACCTCTTGGTTTTCAGTTTGTTGCTATTGCTTCTTGTCCTACTGACTGGCACCACTAAACATGGCCTGGCTCCATCTTCTTTACACCCTCCCTTCAGATACTTACAGACATTGGTGAGATCCTCCTGAGCCTTTTCTTTTCCAGGCTGAACATTCCCAATTCTTTCAGCCTTCCCTCATAGGAGAGATGCTCCTGTCTTTTAATCATCATTGTGGCTTTTTACTGGACTCTGACCATTACGTCCATGTTTCTCTTCCACTGGGGAGCCCAGAATGGGACACAGTACTCCCGATGTGGCCTCACCAGCACTGAGCAGAGTGGAAGGATCACCTTCCTTGACTTCCTGGCAATGCTCCTCCAAATGCAGCTGAGGATAATATCAGCATTTTTTGCAGGCAGGGCACATTGCTGACCCCTGTTCAGCTTGGTGTCCACCAGGACTTCCAGGTCCTTTTCTGCAGAGCTGCTTTCCAGCTGAGCGTCCACAGCATGTCCTGGTGCCTGGTGTTCCTCCCCAGGTGCAGGACTTTACACTTCACTGAACTGCATGAGGTTCCTGTCAGCCCATTTCTTCAGACTGTCCAGATCCCTCTGGATCTCAGCATGGCCCTCCAGCCACTCTTTCCAGGTTTGCCCAACATCCAGATCATAGATGAAGATGTCAGACAGGACTGGACCCAGTCCTGACCACTGGGGTTCACCACCATTTATCAGACATTGGTGGTGTGCACCACTATCTTCTCACTGTTATTTGGAGATCCTTCCATTCACAGCACCATGGAAGAGAACAAAGTAACTGAGAGTATGCACCTCCTTTCCCACCACCTACCTTAAGTTGTCAGCACCAGCAGGAGGGGAGGAGGCTGTGAGGTAGGCGGGGGGCAGTGACAGCCATGCAAGTACCAGAGCTAAGTCTGCTAGAGCTGACCTCTAAGCTCCAGCTTAAGCATGATGTTTGGGTACTGCAACAGGCTCCCTAGGAAAGTGGTTACAGCACCAAGCCTGCTGGAATTCAAGAAGTGTTTGGACAATGCTTTCAGGCACATGGTTTGATTTTTAGGTAGTCCTACTTGAAGCCATGGGTGGGACTCGATGAACTTTGTGGGTCCCTTCCAACTCAGGATATTCTATGATACTGTCAGGCAATTATTCATATTGGTTTTGTTAATATTTTGCCCTAGTGTCACATTAAGTAGTGACGTCAATAAAGTGTGTTTAGCACAGTAAGCCACAACTGCACTCTGCAACGTGCAACTTTATTACATAATCAGTGAGTAATAACTGTTCTCCGCAGCTGTTCTCACGCTATTCAAATATATAACCCCTTGACTGCTGCCGAATGTACTCACATTCCCATGTCAAGCCAAGATGACACATAGTAAACACCACATTGACGCATGGAATGGTCTGGTACAGTGCTTCCTGTCTTTACAGCCGTAACAG
>VXAV01010538.1:25547-55245 GCA_013399715.1 Alectura lathami | reverse complement strand
TCTACTTCCACTACATTCTTGAATATTGACCAGAGAAAATTTCTCTTCCCAAAACCTATCCACCAATTTAATACAATAATCAGCACCATTAGTCCTCATATCTTGCACACCATCTTCCCTTTCTCTCTCCACCTGCAGCCAGCAATGCCATCTAGTCTTACCTCACTTGACATTTCAGAACTTTGTCCCTTCCTTTCAGAATTAGAAACATTCTCATACATATTTTTACTCATTTTGTTGTCCAAAGTATTGATTTCTTTTTTATTCCTTGGCAAATGTATTTGCCCTTTGCTGTTTGTTCACTTGCTATTACAAAATCATTTTCACACTCATAGTACCATGTGGAGATAAGGTCTGAAGTTGTAAAGTTTTCCTTCGCTATGCTAAGGACTGACAGTTTGCCATTTGGCATTTAAGATCATGAATAGAATTCAAGATGCTAATCCTTGCTCAAGCAGTCCTTCATTGTTCAACACCTTCTGGGTCTCTAAACTTCATCTCATTTCTCAGGTCCAGCCAAGCTATTCAGTCCAAAATAAAAGACATGTAGGTAAATAACACCTTCATAGAGCGTCATCTCTGTTGCACTTTAGCAGCTGATTGTGATCCCAAGTATGTGACGCAAGGTTTAGGACTGATCCAAATTCTCTCTCTGCTATTCCAAAATCAAATCAAATAGTCAGCACCCAAGCAAGCATATCTACAAAGATATTTCCTTCCTTTTTCCCTGCTACCTGACACCAGGAGATCTGTAAAGTAAAGCTCTACAGCACTCGAAGATTCTATTTGTAATACAAAATTAACAGAGAGTACAATGAATCACAGTGAAGACACACTGATATCTGTATCCTCTGGTAATGCACCAGATCTCCTACTGTGTTAAGGGCAAAAGAGTCCACACTGCAAATGTTAAACAGACAGGTCATTGATCCATTTGTTTTCCTGTGATTTTCCCAGGCTTGATATCTTCTCCAGTCTTCCTGACTACACCCATTATCTGTTCCAGCAATTGGCCTACCGCACAGGATGAACTCTACATGATATAAGCCTTTGGTAAATCAAATATTTTCCTGTAAACATTCAGTTTTTCAATGTAGAATTTCTTAAGGGAAACTATTACTATAAGGCAGAAAGACACTGGAATCATTATGGGCTCCACATTTCACAATGGCAGAGTATTTGCTTGTAAATATTTTGCTTTTACAGAAAAAAATACTGGGCCTCTTTTGTTTGCCTCGGATTTGTTTGAAATGAAATCTCCCTTTGACATTGCGTCTAAAAAAAAAAAAAAAAAGAGTTCTTTAAATGTTTCATGCAGCTTGCTTCGTTTCAGAATACTGGCACTCACCTCTAGTTTATGTTGGGATTTTTTGCCTATTTTGGCATCCATAGCATATTGTGTCCAATTGCACATGGACTAGCTCCAATACAGTCCAAAAGCTGTTGTCTTACCTTCAGATATTTCTGTTAAAGTTGCATTAGCTCCCTTGTAACACAGGAAGCATTTTAATACAGAAGCAAGTATTTTTCTTTCATAAGAATTTTTAAAAAATGAAATATAAGGTGGGGAGAAACTGGCAAGCAACAGACTTCCTCAAACTGAATCTGAGATGCAGCTGGACTTCACATATATTTCAGAGGGCTTGTTTCAAAACTTGTCTTTTGTCAAGTCCCTCTTTCTGCACATTTCAAAATCTTCCATGGTCCTTTTGTGGCTGTATCTATGGAGCATTTTAATATGAGACGGCTAAAATTAAACAGAATTAAGTCATTAACTGATTGCTCATTAGGGATTATTAGAAAGTTGGCACTCCTGCTCAAGACCCAGGGCAGTATTTAGGAGTCCCAGGAGATTTCATTTTTCACATAAAGCAGGTCTACAGATATCTAGCCCACAGGGCAGGAATGGCAAGATGAAAAGGAAAGCTCAGTTACTGCTGCTTTAATTAAATTGATTGATAGCACACTCGTAGTGTTTGTTAGAGAGAAGAAAGCACTTAGTCCTCCATTTGCTAATGCCGTTCAGACATCTGCTATAAGCATTCCCCAAAGCAGGGGTTTTGTGCAGGTACCTTGGCTGAACTGCCTTGCTGGGAATACTGTAACAGATACAGTGGGCTGCAGGGAAGTGCTCTGAGGGGATATCATATCACATGCATCGGTAATTTTTCTTAAATTGAAAACTTAGTTCAGCTCTTGTTGGTCATGGTCAATCTCAGTTGGTTTGTTTGAAGTTATTTAATATGCTAAGCAAGTGGGATAAGCTTTATGGATAAGATTGGGCAGTTTCACAAACTTGGGAAGAATTCTCACCACCTTGCTGACCTTTTCCTCAGAAGCTATGGTTACATTTCAAATATCTCACTCCAAATTATTTCCAGTTTTCTGAATATATTTATTCAAGTGTTACATTCCAGAAATTCTAGTTCTTTGGCATTTAAGCCATGGGATAACTGGTTTAAAGTGCCTTAATTTGCTTTGGATAAAAAGTTCCTATAGATTGTATACACCTTTGTCTACAAAATCCGCATTAAAATCAGAGTGAGTGGAAAGAAGCAAAAATATTTTTGAAGATTTAAAGCCCACAGACTTGACAAAGTTCTTTCATTTCCCGGTTCTGTGGCAATTCCTCTATCTTACTCATGATCATGAAAGACAGAGTTTTCTGTGGTAACATATGACAAAACTCAATGACTCACAAGAACCCTTGCTTGCCTGCATTACTGTAACTCTGTACTTCCCTACTTCTTAGCCCAGAAAGAGTGGTACACTTACAATAGCTGTGGAAAGCCTTGGGGTTTTTGCTGTGCTCTCCTAGTCTGCTGCTAGGACCCATTCTTGCTTCCAGCTTTTGACTTTTTTCCTCCTGTAACATTGTACATGAATAACATGCACATCATGAGGATGTGTTTTAAAGGAAAAGCACGACTTAGCAATCACAGAGGAAGTGCACACTGTGTTTAATGATTAGTTGGCATTTAATCATACATAAATCTATTATGGGATTAAAAACTTATCACAGTGCCAGCCTCAGGGCAACATATGCACAGCTGCAGAGACTACTTTTTGTGCATACACACAGTGCCATCCACCCTTGCTGTGATTACAGGCAGATACATGATCACTTTCCTGAGGCATTCTCTGAGAAAATGGGGTACAAATGTTTGATTCTGGGTTATACATTGCTAACAAAGGTTAAGAAAAATCCCAGAAGCAATAATTTAGGATAAGTGATAGCAAACATCTTGATCAGTAAGTAGACTGAGGCATTAAAATCATCTTTCCATGCATCTCATACATACAGAAAAATGGTTGGTTTGCTGTTATTCTGAGAGACAGAACCACACCTAGACAACCATTTCTTATATCTCCAGTTATGCTTCTTCCTTAATCTGTATCACAAATCCAAGTTTTCACTTCATATAATTTGTTTTTAAATCTCAGATTTGTGTCATTGTGAAAAGCGTCAGTTTATACTTTTGTTTGGTTGGTTTTGATGTTGTATGGTTAACATTCTTTTCTTTTACTCCAAAATAATTTCCTAAAGCAGATCTGAGAAGGCTGAGTCTGTGTGATCATTCATATACACATGGCTTTACACACTTACCATTGTTTGTATCTGCTTTTGAAAATAGATGTAAAAAGGTATCTGATACAGATGATCTGAATGAATCACAGAATCCCTGAGGTTAGAAGGGACCTCTGGAGATCATCTAGTCCAATCCCTTCCTGCTCAAAGCAGGGCCCACTAGAGCAGGCTGCTCAGGGCCACATCCAGTTGAGGTTTGAACACCTCCAAGGATGGAGACTCCACAGCCTCCCTGGGCAAGCTGTGCCTGTGTTTGAGCACCTTCACAGTATTGCCAGAAGGTTGGGAGAGGTGATGTTTCCTCTCTGCTCAGCCCCAGTGAGTGCTGGGTTGAGTTCTGGGCTCTCCAGTACAAGACAGACATGGACAGACTGGAGTGAGTCCTGCAAAGGACCACAAAGATGAGTTAGGGACTGAAGCACCTGTCATACTGAGGAAAGACAGACTGTTCAGCCTGGAAGCCTCAAGGGACCTTCCTGAAATGCTCATCTAGTGATCTCCAGAGGAACCTTCCAACCTCACCAGTTCTGCAGTTTTACAAATCAGAGTGTCAGGGTCCTATGAGCACTGATGGGCCTTAATCACCTTGACCAGTGCCACCTGAGGCATCTCCCCTGCTCTGTGCCCATAGGCCCAGAAGCCACATTTCATCTCAGCTCAGAGTTGTCAGTTTCTGCCTGAGAGGTGTACCTGTCTCTAGTCCTGCCCCCTGCTCATCCTGACTGACTTGCTGGACTTCTCAAATTGACCCCAGTCCTGACTCGTTACCTTACTGGGGTGATCACCAGGTGGGTGACAGTCTTCCTATGCCATATTTCCTCTTGGCTCCCAGCTCATCACCGACAAACACCAAGCCCTGCTCCTGCAGCTCCATTAGAGAGAGCAGCATGAGCTTCAAAATCCTGTTTGTATTGCAAATTTGTTCTGAACACCCAGACTACAATCTGTATAATTTAATCTTACAGCAAAGCTAACGCACCCTAAGCAATCAGAAGAAATAACATACTTCAATCTTTCCCTAAAATAGAGATAGAAAATAAGTCAGAGGAGTTACATATTAAGTGTCCATATCTCCTCACTACATAAAAAGGAAATAGAAAATCTTACAGGTATTATGAAGGAGAATAAGCTTAACAGAACAAGCTTGAAATGTTACAAGACAGGTTAGCATCTTGTGCAACAGATGATGATGTAAAGTTTTTGCCACCATTAAGTTCATAGAATCATGCGTTCTTTCTGAAGGCCTTTCTGAAGTCCAGATAGATGACATTAAGGACATGCCCTTGCCCACCGGTGCAGTTAGACCATCAGAGAAGGCCACTAGGCTGGTCAGGCAGGACTTGCCCTTGGTGAAGCCATGCTGATTGTCTCGCATCATGTCCCTGTCTTCCATGTGCCTCTCCTATGAGGAAAGGTTGAGGGAGTTGGGATTGTTCAGCTTGGAAAAGAGAAGGCTCCGGGGAGACCTCATTGCGGCCTTCCAATACTTGAAAGGAGCTTACAGGCAGTAGGGGGACTGACTTTTTACACAGGTAGATAATGGTAGGACGCGGGGGAATGGACTAAAACTGAAAGGGGAGGTTTAGGTTGGACATCAGGAAGAAATTCTTCCCTGAGAGAGTGGTGAGGCGCTGGAACAGGCTGCCCAGAGAAGCTGTGGCTGCCCCATCCCTGGCTGTGTTCAAGGCCAGGCTGGATGGGTTCCTGGGCAGTTTGATCTAGTGAGCTAGTGGCTGGCAGCCCTGTCCATGGCAGGGGGGTTGGAACCAGATGATCTCTGAGGTCCCTTCCAATTCAAGCCATTCTATGATTCTATGATTCTATGATTCTATGATTCTATGATTCTATGATTCTATGATTCTTAGCATAACTTCAAGGAGGATCTGTTCCATGATCTTCCCCAGCACAGAGGTGAGGCTGACAGGTCAGTAGTTCCCTGGGTCATCCTTTCTATCTTTCCTAAAAATGAGTGTAACATCACCCTTCTTTCAGTCACAAGGGACTTCACCTGACTGCCATGACTTCTCAAATATCATAGAGTGGCTTGGTGACTGCATCAGCAAGTTACCTCAGGATTCTGGAATGCATCTTGTCAGGACCCATAAACTTACGGATGTTCAGGTTCCTCAAGTGGTTGCAAATCTGATCCTTGCTTACAGTGCGAGGGACATTCCTCCCCTAGTCCCCACACTTGGACCTATTCGCTCGAGGGATGCGTGAAGAGCAGTTGTTCCTGAAGACTGAGGCAAAAAAAAATTGTTCAACACCTCAGCCTTCTCCTTGTCTGTTGATATCAGCCTGCATGCATTGCTCACTAGGGAGGTGACACCCTCTTGAACTTTTTGACTGATATACCTATAGAAGCCTTTCTTGTTTTTCTTTGCACCTCTCACCAAGCCCAGTTCCAGTTGGGCCTTAGCCTTACTGACCCCATCCCTACACAGCCTAGCACCATCCTCATACTCCTCCCAGAATACCTGTCCCTTCTTCCACTGCCTGTGCATTTTTTCTTGCTCTCCAGTTTGACCAGCAGGTTGTGGTACAGACATGCCAGTCTCCTGCCTTCCTTTCCTGACTTCCTACACCTGGGGATGGAGAGCTCTTGGGCACTAAGAAAAGCTTCCTTAAAGATCTGGCAACTCTGCTCTGCTGCTTTGTCCCTGAGGGCAGTTTCCCAGGGGGTTTTATTCACTAACTCCCCAAAGAGCTGGAAGTTAGCTTTCCTAAAATTTAGGGTCCTAATTTTGCTCCTTGTCTGCCCCATATCCCTCAGGATTGTGAACTCCACCATGGCATGATTACTAAGCTCAGGCAGCCTCCGGTCCTGATGTCACTAATTATTTACCTTGTGTTGGTGAGCAACATCTAGTGTTGCATTCCCTCTAGTGGCGCTATCTATTGGGCTAACTTGGCTCAAGAAGTTGTCCTCAATGCATTCCAGGAGCCTCCTGGATTGCCTACAGCTCACTGTGCTGTTTTCCAGCAGATGTCAGGGTTGTTGAAGTTCCCCAGCAGGATGAAAGACTGCGATTGTGATACCTCCTGTATCTGGAGGAAGAAGGCTTCATGAACAAGCTCTGCTTGGTCAGGCAGTCTGTAGTAGACACCAACAACAAGGCTCCCTTTGTTGCCTTGGTCTCTAACTCTCATCCATAAGTTGCTCTTGTTCATTCTTCAGGGACAACTTTTCGCGCTCTATCCCGTTCTTGATGTGGAGGGCAACACCTCCTCCCCTCGTTCTGTGCCTGTCCCTTCTGAACAGCTTGTAGCTATCGATTGCCACACTCCAGTCATGGGAATCATCCCACCAGGTTTCAATGATGGCAACCATGTCATGGTGTTCTAGCAGCATGGTGGATTCCAGCTTCTCCTGTTTGTTACCCAAGCTGCGTGCATTGGTTTGGAGGCACTTCAGCTGGGCAGCTGGCCCTGTCATCTTCTTGGGTAGCTCAATTCCTTGGAAGTATTCCCCCTGAGCTATCCTGTTGCCTACTCCTATCGACTCAGAGGTCCATGGCTCATTTTTATAAAATTTCAGGTGTGCTGCAGTGTTGTCAGCACATCCCAGGGCAGCAAGTCGATGGCCTCTTCTAGCATTCTGCCCCTCTAAACTAGCTGTGTTCACCTTATCATGGGCGGGCTCACTGTTACCTCCACCGCCTCTTCCAACCTGGTTTAAAGCCCTTCCAGTAAGCCCTGCTAGCTTTTCCCCAAGTACCCTCTTGTCCCTTTGAGAGAGTTGAAACACATCCGGTGGCTGCAAGCCTGGTGCCATGTAGGCCATCCTGTTGTTGAAGAACCCTAAGCCATGACAGTGGCACCAGCCTTAAGTTCATGCCATCATGTCCGATTTAGCTTTTACGATCTGGCTTACAACTAATTCTTTTCATTAACATCTGACAGACATCAGTCTTTCTTTTTAGAGGAACTTGAACTAGAAATTTTTACAGGCCAGAAAAAAAAAAAAAAAAAAAAAAAAAAAAAAAAGGGGAAAACCACCCTGAGGGAGAGGCAACCACTAGAGTCCACCCTAATTTTCCTGGAGNAACTTCCCCATAATGAACTTTACCATTGTTCAGTTATTGCTTTACAGATACACAGAATCTGAAACAGCTGTTCAGAACAAACAACATGAAAATTCTTGTTAGCCTACAGTGGACATAGAAGCCAAGGCATGAGAAAAAGATTAAATATGATGCTTGTGTTTAACCTTAGTTAGAAGCACTTTATTTAATATAATCCAAAATGTCATCTCAAAAAGTTACTGAAAGTCAGTTGGCTCACCTTATTTAATGACAAGTATGCTTCCACTTACCTGTCAATGAAGCAAAAATCTGTTAAAGAAGTAACATACAATAAAAATCCTGCAAATTAAAAGAATGAATGGATGGAGTTGCAATACGATCATTCCCAAATACTGTGTACTATATTTTGCACCTCAGCGGATAACAGTGCTATTCCGTCTGCAGCAAAGCATTGACATCTCAGGTCCCTCCACTCACACTTTGCACCCTCAGAAACATCTGACTTCAGCTTCAGCCCCAATGTCCACACTTCCCTCCCAAGGCAGGCTTTTCTAATGCCTATGTTGTTCTGTGACTTCCCAGAGACAGAAAAAACAGAGAAGTCAACTTCCTACCAGCAAGTGAAGTCTTCAAATAAAGATACCCAGGGTGGCTCGGAAAAATGATTGTAGATGGTCTGCCCAGTGAGCTACAAGCCTCTCTGGTGCAGAGTGAGTAAGCAGACTTATGTCTCAGCAATGAACTCCAGACATGAAAATCATTGTGAAGACAAAGAGGTTTTTGTCCTTCTCATAGCCATTCTGATAGAGTGGAACAGTCTCTGCTTTGCCTGAAAATGTGAGGAAGGATACAGAAGTTTCAATAACTGTCTCTTGTAATAAGTATATTACATTTGTTTGGCCCTCAGTAATACATAGCAGGGAAGAAGTTACAGGGGTACATCATTGTTAAAATTCAAGCTGATCCAGAACGTGTTATTTCCTCAGAAAAAAAATGTGAGTTACAGCATACCTTATAATTTCCTTGTATACTTAATATTGCATAAAATTGCATAAGATTGTATTGCAGATACAATGGAGTTCCACTGCATTTGACTTAGTGTTCATAATGACTCTTGTTGAAGACAATTATCTCCCAAAAGACCACTGTTTATTTAACTGAAGCTTTGCAGGTGGATCCAAACATATGGTAAATGCTCTGAAAGCTGTTGTTGAAATGAAGAAGTTTGGATAGACTGAATGTGGTGCCCCATACCAGAACGCTGACAGAAATATCTGCAGGTTCAAGCTGAAAAGAGAGTAATAAATTACAAATTGAAGTGCCAAGAACATCATGCTCTTTCTTTTTTTTTTTTTTTTTTTTTTTTTTTTCCCTTCTTTGTTTTCCTTCTGTGTGCAGGTTTCACTGTTGTTCCCTAGAAATGCTAGAATGCTAGCAGAAGAATTTGCTGGTTCAGATTCCTGGATAACAATTCACTTTGGTGAAAACTATTTGCCTTGGCAAGAGGTTTTCAGTTCTCCAACTATTAATGTGTGCAGCCAAAGTCTAAACAAACAGATACTTTTTTTTTTAATGTTGTAAAATAAACCAAACAAACAGGTACAAGTAAGTTTTGCTCCAAACATCAGTTCACAATACATGATCCCATTGATCTGAGTCAACAGATGCTCATGTAAGGTGTTTAGTCACATAACATGTGGCAAAGTTGTCTTTTTATCCATGAAATGACAATACGCTTGGCTGCAATGGCAGCAAATAAGCACTCTAACATCAAAGTGGAGAAGCTGGACAGTTTCCAAGAGACAAAATGCAAACAAAAACAAGTTGCTGCAGTCTTTGCAGAAGTCTGTCCTGATCTGCCAGCAAAGGCAAATAATTTGCAATACTGATTGAATGAAGATTACAGCACATGAAGAGAAATCAAAAGACACCATAATAGATAAGGCCAACTGATCTCAGTTGAGTATGGTTTGAAATATCTTGGTTAGTCTCCTCAGACACCTTACACTGTGGCTTTACAGAGGTTGGCTTTGAGCTTATCCCATAGCCATGAATAACAAATAAGAGCCTTTTAGGACTAGGTTGTTTTGTGGTATCAACAAAGAAATCTAAAACGAGTACAAAGAAAAGAAACCATGAAAGTAAAACAAAGCAATCCCAATCTTAATTTTACTTTTTTGTTTGTTTGTTTTGTTTTGTCTTTTAATTTCATGGAAAATATGAATGCATGAATGCATGTTTTCACAGCTGTCATTATCAGATAGGTCCAAGTTGCAGCTGTTTTGTTACAGCTTCAGTTACCAATACTACAGTCTGAGATAAAAGTGTTACCTTATTTTTCTTGAAAATAAAAGTGATTGCCAATGAAAAATAAATAAATAAAGGAGTTTTTTTTTTTTTTTTTTCCCTAGTAGGAAGTCACCACATGACTTTCAGGTAGAATAATTGAAATCTGAAGATGCATATACTTTTTTGGTATAGTTACCTGGATTTACTGAGACTCACCCCAAAATAACCCTTTCTTGTCGACGTCCCGTTACTTTAAATGTTAGTTGCACTAGACCAGTAAAGCACTAGAGGGAGCTCCAAGATAGAGTCAAAGCCAGCTCTACCCAAAAAGTGGGGGCTTAGACTGCGCGTAACTGCGCTAGGCACAGATCAGTACATACGCGAGGATTGTATTTCCCTCTCACTGCTGTCTCCTGTGATTACGTCCATTTTATTCTTCTGAAATTGATAATACGGTACTTTGCAACAGTCAACAGATTTTCTCGTGATAATGCAACTGCGCTTAGCTGTCTTTAATGCTATGGCAGAAGAGAGCTGAAAGCTGCTGTGCAATCAGGATATGGCTTCCTAGCAGGGAGCTTACATGATCATAAAACTAAAGATTATTTTGCACATATGCAGAAGAGGCAAATTAAGGCTGCACAAACTGTCTCAACTCATTTATTTTCATTAATTCAAAAGGCTTGATTCTATAATGTCATTGGTTTTACATTTGCATGCAATAATTTATGGTACCCAAAAGAATGTTAGACATTTCATTTTAGAAAATGAGCAGACATTTTGTAGGCCAAGGAATTTGCTTAATGTGTAGAAGAGATATTGCAAACATTAAAACAACTGGGCCGCAACAGTAACATGTTGTCTGAACAAAGTAAACAGGTCAACACAAGGTCTTGTTTGGCTGCTGTGGAAATTAAGAGGTGCAATGTATGAGTGGAGGTACCAATCTTTGAAATTCAGTCTTTTTGGAGATCCACCTTTGGAGGATCTTTTGGAATACAGGATAAGGGTTATTTTATTGTTATTGTCGTGTTTTATGAAGTTCTTTGTACAAAGATTTTGTCTTATTTGTACTGCGATTAAAAATGTAGTAGCAAGTAAATAGCCTATGTGATATGCTCTACAGTGAAATGAAAGAAATAATTCACCTACAGATGTAATATCTGAACAAGTTCATCCTTAGAGACTACTGCATCAAATGATAGGATTTAGCAGGTAAGTGGTAGCTAACAAACTAACCTTACAAATTTTAAGGCAAAGAGAACTACCATGAGTTGCCCTGAAAGCCTTGGGGTGTGACTCTGACACAACTCTCATGGTAGGAACTACTTAGTCCAGTTCATCTCTGCCAATGGCCAATACTATAAACCACGAAGTGAAGTCTCCTGAAGGGTATTTGGGAAATAAAATTCCACTAGAGAATTTTTCACCCTCACGTTAGCTATTGCTTCTCTAAACCACAAGGTTTTGTATCTTTTAGACTATGCGGTTGTAGCTCTAAGCAATCACAGGAGCTGTATTAATTTCTGATTTTCTGTATCAAGAGAATTCCATTATCAACAGCTTCAGGGGCTTGTTTCTCATCGTTTACAACCTTCGTCCAACCATCTTTCAATTCTGTTAGAAACTTATTGAGAAAAATGACTTAGAAATCAATAGAGAGAACATGAAGTAATTCACAGTTTATCATTCTCCTGTGTTCTAACGTCTCTCCTCCCTAAATTTAACAGTACCGAATTTACTCCTGCTGCCTTCTGGGACAAAGATCTGAACAATATATTTATTAATTATGCCTGCCACTTTCTTATTTTTCTCCAGGCTTTTAGGTCCTTCTTCTGAGAAGAAACCTACCTTTCAAAATCTTCTCTGACCTTTTCACTGTGTGTCCAGCCTGAGAAGGTCCTTTTCAGAAACACAGAATCTCAGGATGGCTGAAGTTGGAAGAGGGTCATCTGGTCCAACTCCCCTGCTCAAACAAGGCCACCTAGAACTATTTGCCCAGAACCACATCCAGACAGCTTTTAAAGATCTCCAAAGAGGGAGGCTCCACAACAACTCTGGGCAACCTCTTCCATTGCTCAGTAACCCTCACTGTGAAGAAGGATTTCCTGATGTTCAGAGGAAGTCTTCTGTGTCTCAGTTTATGCCCATTGCTTCTCATCCTGCCACTTGGCACCACTGAATAAAGCCTGACTTTGTCCTCTTTTCTCTCCCCCTTCAGGTATTTGTACACATCAGTAATGTCCCCCTGAACCTTCACTTTTCCAGGCTGAACAGTCCCACTCCATTTTCATACAACAGATGTTCCAGTGCCTTCATCATCTTTGTGGCCCTTTGCTGGACCCTCTCCAGTATGTCCATGTCTCTTGTACTTGGGAGCCCAGAACTGGTCGGCTTACTCCACGTATGGGTACTGACCAGTACAGAGTAGAAGGGAAAGATCACCTCCCTCAACCTGCTGGTGATACTTTGCCTAAGGCAGCTCGGAATACCATTAGCCTTTCTTGTGGCANACTGCTCAGGGTGTCTCTTTAGGGACACATACCAAAAAAAAAAAAAAAAAAAAAAAAAAAGTGTGTTGCTGTGTAAAAGCCACTCAGAGGACAACAACTCTGCCAGTTTCATGAAAAACATTTTCAACCAAGTCTTCACCACAAAATTGACTCCTTTCTCCAAATTCAAAGTTTCCATTTCAAATTTTATCCTTAAAATAAAATTGTATTCACAACTAGGCAGACCTCTCAGCTCAGTAAGGAATTTCTCCCCTCTTTTAGTTTCTTTCAGGTGGTATTAGTGCTTTTTCTCACTCTGCCCCTCTACAAGCATACCACAAAGTTCTCCTACACTGCTTCATTTATTTGTCATTCACTGCAGCGAATAACATGACCCTTTCATCCCATTCTCCTTCCACATCTCACTGGACATTACTGGTCTGTATAGGAATATCTCATGCTATGAAAACATAATGTGCATTCCAGTAGCCTCTTCCTCATTTGAGCCATATAACGTTCGTAAAAGCACTGATTTCAATAGACACTAGAATCCTAGCATAATATAAAAATTATTTAGCATTTCTCTGCTCTCAGATTGTCTATCTCAGAGATTTAATGAAGTTTAAAAGCGACAATGAATCTCTTCAGACAATAGAAGTAAAAAATAAATATAGCTTTCCACACTTCATTTGTGGGTTTTATTTCAAGTGCTAAGTTTGGGTTTTGCAGTTCCAAATGACTGTTGCTGTTACAAAATGATATCTGAATATTACTAATCCTTGTAGGGACTAAGAATAAATATATGTATATATATTTTCATAACAAAAGTGTTTTCAATAGCAAAACACAGGATTCTATTAGCTTCAAATCTAAAAATAATAAAAAAAGTCAGCACATTTCAAGATGAGTTAGAATTCTTTGGAACAAACTCCGATCTGTTGATTTCCCAGAAGTACGGCAAAACTACAGCAATCTCGGAACAGCACACTCCAAACAGTGCATGTTGGTATGATTATGGCATGCCTCAGGTAGTGTTATAAAACTTAAAGTCAGTGATCCTGAACCACTCAAGAAGAGGATTTACTCCATCAGCACTGCCTGGGGTGTCAGCTTGTGTTGGAGACAATAAGGCAGACCTGTGTATCTAGTTAGTTCAAGATGCCTTGGAAATATTCTTTTTGTTTGCTTGTTTGGATTTTTTTTTTCTGAAGAAAACATCAGAAAACACACACTTGCATAATACAAGACATTGATGAGAAACATTGGTTAGCTAGAAAGACTCCACTAGTTGCCTTTGTCATCATTTTTCTTCCCAAAGAAAATTATTATAACTTTTATATTGGTTGGCTATAGCATCTTTCTTAGGGTATGTGTGTCAAAGCCAAGGAGGCATTCTCAAAGACTTTTCCTACATTTCCATTCTGGGTTGTTTTGCTCACTGATTTCCTTAGTACCATGAGTAGTGATGCTGGTGTTTACCACATTGCACACACACAAAGAGTGGGAAAAAAAAAAGCATGTATTTATGATTAAAAGTTGCTTACCTGATGTAGGTACATTAAAGCAAGATTAGTACTGTCATCTTAACTATGTTAGACTTCCTTATCATAGAAATAGAGATTGCTACTAGATATTTGCAAAGCATTTGTGCTCTAGTTTCACTGCTTTTCTTGAGTGTTTCATGCCACAACAGAGGGAACAAATAGTTTTTTACAAAACAGGGGAAGTTACTTCTACCCAGAAAACTTTGGCTAGGAAATAGAATTGGTAATAGAATCAGCATACTCTAAAATTCAAATGTAGTTCTTCACACCTCTAAACATGCCATCAGAGACGGAATCTGTGGCCCTCCTTGTGAGAGGATACAGAGTAGGATTCTGTTGGCACTTGGTGCCATTAAAGGTGTCCAAGAGTGTCCTATTTGCCTTGTCCCTTAGAGGCTAAGGGAGTCTAGGGATTTGTTTTTTTTCTGGAGCAGAAGGCAGACACAAGATAAATTGTGCCATCTCAAATGGCAATGAACATCCATGTTCATGGAACCAAGTCATAGTTGCCTTCAGAGCCTTTACTCTCAGTTCTCTGTCATGACTATTAATGCTCATGTCATCAGTAAGAACACAAATGGCACATTAAGCCTCTTTCCAGAACTTTGCTGTCATAGCTAACAAAGGGAAGATGAGAAGGGAAGGGTAGGCTGGCAGGACAGAACAAAGATGTGGGAAGTACAACTAAGCTTAGAAAAACCCTTCCGTCTCTCAGAGCCACTCCTCCTCAGAGTGCTCCGAGCACTAGCAACTAATCTGTCCTGAGATTAGTTTTCAACAGTTGTAGGGAACAGAACAAAACAGAGATAATGTGCAAGTATAGGACCAAACAGGAAAGGCAACAAGCCATTTGCCTCAGAGTCAAAATAGCTTATGGCAGAACTGGGTACAACTATATGGCACCAAATGTAGTGGGGAAAAAAATAATAATAATAAATAATAGGAAAAAATACCAAACTTTTTTTCTCATTTACAAAACCTGTAGATTTAATTGTTTAATTAAAAAGGAAAGGAAAGGAAAGGAAAGGAAAGGAAAGGAAAGGAAAGGAAAGGAAAGGAAAGGAAAGGAAAGGAAAGGAAAGGAAAGGAAAGGAAAAAAGGAAAGGAAAGGAAAGGAAAGGAAAGGAAAGGAAAGGAAAGGAAAGGAAAGGAAAGGAAAGGAAAGGAAAGGAAAGGAAAGGAAAGGAAAGGAAAGGAAAGGAAAGGAAAGAAAGAAGAGCAACAATGGCTACTGCAAATCTATGAATCCATTATTGGTCAATAAAAGTTAAATAATGAGTTTGCTGTATTAAACTCAACCACCAAAATTAAATAAATCAAAATTTTCCTAATATTTAATTTGATTTTCAACTTAAGATGTGAAGCTAAAAAGAAATCATTACCTTGCAGTGATTGGGGCAGACCTCCTGTAAGTATCTAGTTGCACTGAAAATGTGAAAGTTTCTAGTA
Source organism: Alectura lathami (assembly GCA_013399715.1). Lineage (NCBI taxonomy): Eukaryota > Metazoa > Chordata > Aves > Galliformes > Megapodiidae > Alectura > Alectura lathami. Next base: position 39,857 of record VXAV01010538.1, on the reverse strand, counting down.
TTCATATTCCTGGAGTGCAATAATCAAGAACATCAACTCTTTACCTGGAATTATTATTTATTATTTCTAAATACATATGTAAATTAAATCCAGTAATTTTCTAGAGTTCATTTATTTCAGCATAAGCAATATTTTCTCAGCTGCCAATAACAGTAAACCTTCATAATGTGGTGCAGAAATACCTGAGCTTCTTCTGGAGCCACTGATGAATAATGGCCACATCTGGCACAATTCAACATCCTGGCTAATGCAGCTGGGCACAGTTCAGGATTAGTACAGTCCTATTTCTTTCAGACCCTGCCTCATATATGTGCTGCGCTGAATGGCAACACCACAATGTCTGTACTGCTCTTGGAAATCTCATAAGATAGTATTGTGTTACTCCGCTAAGTATGCATAAACAGACCAATAAAATCTTCAATGGCCATTTGTCAAAATTTTGCCTAAAGCACATGGACAGTATGTAGGTGCATCAGGCATAGCACTGCCAGCTGGTCTAGCGAAACGATTGCCCTACTCTGCTTTGCACTCGTGCAGCCTAACCTCAAGCACTGTATGCAGTTTTGGGGTGCCACAATATAAGACAGACGTAAAACTATTAGACAGCTTCCAAAGGAGGGCTATGAAGATGGTGAGGGTTGCAGAAGGCAAGATGTATGAGGAGTAGCTGACATCCCTTGGTTTGTTCAGCCCAGACAAAAGCAGGCTGAGGGGAGGCCTCATGGTGGCCTACACCTTCCTCACAGGGGAGCAGAGGGGCAGGTGCTGATCTCTGCTCTCTGGTGACAGCAACAGGACCTGAGGGAATGGCATGGAGCTGCATGAGAAGAGGGTCAGGCTGGGTATTAGGAAAAGGTTCTGCACAAAAGGGTGGTGGGCATGGAACAGGCTTCCCAAGGTAGTGGTCATGGCCCCAGGCTGCCAGAGTTCAAGGGGCATTTGGATAACATTTTCAGAAATAGGGTTTGATTTTTGGAAGGTTCTTTGTGGAGCTGGGAGTTGGACTCGATCATTTATCACAGAAATGTGTTAGGCCGAATCACAAAACTGGAACACTACAGTTGAGGGCTACAAGCATTTTAGAAGAGATAGGCAGGGAAGAAGGGTCTGGGGGAGTTGCCCTCTATGTTAAGAAATTGATTGATTGTGAAGATCTGCCCGAGAAACAGCCATGACCAGATTGTTAGTTTGTAGATAAAAATTAGGAACTGGTCCAATAAAGGACAACTGGTGGTTGAGATCTACTACAGGCCGCCTGATCAAGAACAGCCTATTGATGAGGCCTTCTTGCTTCAGCTCCAAGGAACATCACACTCAGGCTCTCATCCTGATGGGGGATTTCAGCCATCTGGATGTCTGCTGGGAAAGCAACACAGCGAGCCGTAAGCAATTCAGGAAGCTCCTGCAGTGCCTTGAAGATAACATCCTGATCCAGGTATTAAGCAAACCAAATAGAGGTGAAGCATTACTGGACCTGGTGCTCACCAGTGCAGACGAGCTCATTAGAGAGATTAAGACTGGAGACAGTCTGGGCTGTAGCACCCATGCCCTGGGTGAATTTGTGACCTCAAGGAACATGGGCCTGGCAAAGTGTAAAGCCTGCACCCTGAACTTCAGAAGAATGAACTTCCAGCTGTTTCAGGAATTAGTGGATGAGATCCCCTGGGAACCTGTCCTTAGGGACAAAGCAACAGAGCAGAGCTGGCAGCTCTTTAAGGACACCTTTCTGAGAGCACAAGAGGTCTCCATCCCCCAGTATAAGAAATCAAGCAAAGGAGGCAGGAAACTAGCATGGCTGAGCATGTTCAAGGTGAGGGATAAGAAGGAAATGTACAGGCAGTGGAAGCAGGGATGTGTGACCTGGGAAGAGTACAGGGATGCTGTCTGGATGTGTAGAAATGGGATCAAGAAAGCCAAGGTATAGATAGGTAGGACAAGGGGGAATAGAGTAAAACTGAAAGAGGGGAGGTTTAGGTTGGACATCAGGAAGAAATTCTTCCCTGAGAGAGTGGTGAGGCGCTGGAACAGGCTGCCCAGAGAAGTTGTGGCTGCCCCATCTCTGGCTGTGTTCAAGGCCAGGCTGGATGGGCTCCTGGGCAGTTTGATCTGGTGAGCTAGTGGCTGGCAGCCCTGTCCACGGCAGGGGGGTTGGAACTAGATGATCTCTGAGGTCCCTTCCTACCCAAGCCGTTCTATGATTCTATGATTCTATGACAGATGGAACTGAACCTGGTAAGGGATGTGAAAAATAACAAGAATGGACTCTACAGGTACATTGGTCAGAAGATAAAGGCAGAGTAGAGCATACCCCTCTCTGATAAATATGAAGGGAGACCTGGCAACAACAGACATGGAGAAGGCTGAAGTACTCAACAAGTTCTTTGCCTCAGTCTTCACTGGCAGTCAGGCTTCCCACATCTCTCACATCCCTGAACCTCTAGGTGGAGGATAAGGGAGCAAAATCTGTCCCACTGTAAGAGAAGAACAAGTTCAAGATCTCCTGTTAATACTGAATGTGTGCAAGGCTATGGGACCTGATGACATGTATTCCAGGAACAGGCTGATGTAGCTGACAAGTCACTCTCCAACATATTTGAAAAGTCATGGGTATCAGGTGAAGTCCCCGGTGACTGGGAAAGAGAAAAAAAAGAAAAAGAAAAAGAAAAAGAAAAAGAAAAAGAAAAAGAAAAAGAAAAAGAAAAAGAAAAAGAAAAAGAAAAAGAAAAAGAAAAAGAAAAAGAAAAAGAAAAAGAAAAAGAAAAAGAAAAAGAAAAAGAAAAAGAAAAAGAAAAGAAAAAGAAAACATCATTCAATCTTTAAAAAAGGTAGAAATAAAGACCTGGAGAGCTAACGACTGGTGAGCCTCATGTCTGTGCCTGGGAAGATCGTGGAACAGTCACAGGTTCTCCTGAAAGATATGTTAAGGCACATGTGAGACCACTTGCATGGCTTCACCAAGGGCAGATCATGCCTGACCAGTCTGGTGGCCTTGTATAATGGAGTGATGGCCACAGTAGACAAAGGAAGAGCAACTGATGTCATCTATCTGGATGTAAGTTTTCTAATAAAAGGATGATTTAACAATCAGCATTATCTAAAAGAATGAAATTCAAAGTTGACACACATAATCCAATCACTACAAAATAACATCACACAACAAGTCAGCACGATGCACAAATAAATAAAGGAAATGTCTGCAGTTGTCCACAAACATATTCATCAGAAAATACACAATGGTCACCTTCTGGGTGATTTCAAACAAATGTTTACATCTGTTCTAGAAAATCAAGGTTTTAGTACCATCCGAATTCATGAACCACAAAGGCTGATGTAACCGCAGTGATGCTACATCCAGACTGTATTTTCTCCCAGGAGACCTTTATATGTTACTGATGATCTCTTGAGAAGATCTGCCATTGCCAGAATGATAGTTTTATCAGAGGGAAGGACACAAAGGGATGTGCAATACTGCAGAGCCTTCCAGTAAATGATAAGAAAATAACAGAAGTTTCAAGGGTTTTCTGAGAAGGATGAACAAGTGGGAATTCTGATACAAACACTACATGAACAAACAAATGCACTGGAGAAAAGTGTCCTCAGCTCACCCTTCATTATATTAGATAGCCTGGTCTGAAAAGTGAGAAAGTGTGCTAGAAAAATGTCTGGACTACTCATACTCTATTTGACACTCACTTTCTTTGTCATAGGGCTCAAGATGCTCGCTCAGTTACCACAGGTTAATGCATTACAGTGCCTCATCTGAGCTGCAGGAACAGATTACGAACATCTTTCAAACTCTGTCTTGTAACAAGTAAAATGCATTGACTTGAAGGTTTTTCATCACAGTTTGAGAGCATGTTTTACTTTACATTTGCAATGGGCATGGAGCACTCCTGTGGACAGTTATCACAGATTAGCTGATCTGTTATGCAAGCAACTGTAACTCCATTCATCTTGAGCCCTGGCAGTCCTAGGACCACCACTCAGCTGTTTGCAAAAACTCCAGCAAAACTTGCCTGCTGAACTTGAAGGAGATAGGAAAGGAATATTACAAAAAGACAAAAACAGACGAAAGTTCAATATGTATCTAACGCAAGAGTAGGACAAGTACAAAGTATTCAGACCATGGACAAAGATACATTTACAGTTTGTAACTCCTAAGGGGATTTTGAGTTCCACATCTAGTGGTTATGTTCGAAGTTTGAGTACAAAAAGGTACCGCTTCTAAACAGAAAATAGAACTAGACAGAGATAAAGACAGTGTGGAGAATCAGGTCTCCTAGTCTCTCTCACTCCCAGTCCCATCAGCAACCTGCTGTGTACTCACTGCTCACATTTGGGGTAAAATTCAGAAGTAATACAAATTGCATGCCTGTAAATGGCGTGAATCAGCCTCTTTCCAGCTGGAAAAATCCCAAATCATCCCATTAGTTACATCCCATGGTACAAACTGTGGTTTGTGATGATTTAACTGGGGGAGGATGCAAAGGAGGGCCAAGATCTAGTCCCATTGAAACCATGAGGACAAGATTTCAGTCCTGAATCTTCTGAAATAAATTCTACACTGAAAGAGTAGAGGGCAGAGTATGTACTAGAAAAAGAAANGGGGGGGGGATATATGTTTTTTTTATTAATCTTTGTTTAATATCTGACCTCTCAGATACTTGGATGTTATGCACAATTTCTCTCATTACATATAAGGCTTCTGTCATTTTGACCTAGTGCTTGGAACTCATCAGAGTTTTTTAAGGCAGAAATACTGATAAATACAGATGTCCGATTTCCTTTCACAATAAGTACTGAAAAAATAATGTACAAGAAGAAAAAAACAAGCTACAACTTTAAAAAATTTTCACAACGGTTATCAGAACATAAGTCCTCTTAATATAAATGATTTCAAACATTCAACCATAACCAAAAGTAAACATACATATCCAAAAGTAAACCATACCATGTCAGGTTCAGCACTTTGGCTCCCTGGCGGCAGCAAAAGTGACACTCTCTGAATGTATCACAGGCGAGAAAAGCCTAACCTCTCTGAAATGAATGACGAAATGAACAGTTCTTATTTCACTGTTTATTGGTATTTTTTTCCTTGATAGCTGAAGTGGGATTCAGAAAGTATCCTGGCCATTGCAAGAAAGCATTGTGCAGGTAGAAAGAGCACACTGAGTCAGAAGTGGTGCTACTCCCACATGTGTACTCCCTCCACCTCTAAAATCTTTTCTCCCATCCTTTCTCTCCACCATTCCCCCACATCTTCTCCAGCCTCCTTGAAAAGCCCGTGCCAAATGGAAGCTCCTGAGAAGCAGTATAGTACAAGTGAACAAGCAGGAGCAGAATGGGTGCAGAGCAGCAAGTTCAGCTGAGTGGAGCTCAACGATGTGGGAAGAAGCAGGCTGCACTGTGCACCCAGCTGGGCAGGTGACAATCTGCGTCTCTCCAGGGGAGGCTGGTAAATGGAGGAAATGATCCAGGGCGAGCCTCAGGGCCTACAAAGATAATGGTGTTTGAGGAGTTAGAGGAATGAACTTCAAAGGAGGTAGAGGAATGAGCTTCAAAGTGGTAATCACAGCTGTGTTTTGCCTTCGCTTTTACCTGCTCTCTTTCCTGATGAGCAACATCTCTGTTGCTCATCCTCCTCCCTGCTGCTGAAGCATAAAATAGAGGACATATCTTTACTGAGACAGTGTGGTTATTCAGCTTCCAAACCAAATCACAAGGCAGATGGAGCCCTGATCAGTTTGTTTCCCTCAACACAGGTGCCTTTTAACCTACTCAGGCACAGTTTTTCAACGAAGTGTGGAAGAGTATACTGAGTGTTGAAGGATATTGTGCTTTAAATTCACACCTCAGGTTATTTCAGTGCATGGAAAAGTTTTGCCTTTGGAAGGAAATAGATGTAGCTGTTTGCAAATTGTTGGAAATTGAATGCAGAATTAAGAAAAGAAATGCTAGCTTACATCTAATGAGAGCATATGAGGTAAACCAGTCTGCAGTATTTTTCATGTCTTCTATCAAATTAGCCCAAACTCTTTTTCAGTTTTTAGCTCTGCCCTCAACTCAAGAAGGTCATGGCTGTTTATATCCAGCCAAGCTTGATGCCTTGGCTTTCTCTGAGATGTTTACTAAGTCGTTAAATTGACATGCAGGAGTTGTGACAATTAAGTACAAATTTTCAGCAAGGTCTGCTTCAGACTTTGGTGGCATATTCATTAAGATGTCTGCAAGTCCAAAGGCCAGTTAGAGGTCTGGCTGTTAAAACCACTTGCCAAGGGGATATTCCTCCAGTTTGATGGTGCTAACAAGAATAGTTCTGCAGAATATTCTTTGACACATTCCTACCGTAATAAGTTATAAATATGGCATTTAAACTCCCTGGCATTGCCTTCAAAATATATCAGAGTCACTTTAGAGTTTCTGCATTACAAACACCAGAACACCAAAATTTCTTAGCTGCCAAGAATGGAAACTGAGATAGACAACAGCAAAATAGAGAATAATAAAAATACTTTGCCAAGGGTTAGCCTTTTGTGCATTAGATACATGTTTTAAATGAAACCAAAAAGAGAACACTTAAACAAGACTACAGTAGCCTGGGTGTAGAAACTGTTGAGAACTACACATTAGTCCTTGTAGGGAAAGAGATTTTAGGAAACTAGCACCTTCAGGATGCTGTCCTCTAATGAGTATGCGTATAGATACAAACTGTAATTCTGTCAATAATGAACTAAGAAATGAGGTTACACTATCCTCACCTGTTTCTTTCTTTTTCATCATTTTTTTTTTCTCACATGTTGCAAGACTCGAGGGTTGCAAGATTTTTGCAGTAATGAATTTTACTAGAATGCTGGTTTAAAGTTATGATTTAGCTGTACTATCATCATCTTGCGATTATTCAGTTTAATTCTTACTACATTAACTAGGCACAGCTGTTTCCCTTGGCTCATCAGTGGTTCCCTCTGAACTTGTGTTCCTTTTTGGAGGATCTGAACCCTTCCTGGAAGGCAGTCCAGAATTTTCATCTATCATGTTTCTCTCCAAGAAACTGTAGCTGTTGATAAGTATCAGAGAACTTGACTGTCTTCAAACACCAAATGTTCATGCTCTCTGCTCTGCAATGATGTGTTTTTCTAAACTAAAACTTTGCTTCATCGAGGATAACTTCAGTTCAAAAACATGATCTAAGCCCTAAGCTGAGAAAGATTGCACTGCAAGTTTAAGAAATCTATACTTTTTCACAGCAAATTTTAGATCAGGATCTCAGGCCTAGAAACTTCTAAACTTACTTAAACTTTTTCCTTCTGTGAGAAAAAAAACATCTTGAAACTGGAGAAGGGGACAGAAAGATTGTCCTTTCTTTTGATCACACAGCTTTCAGTCTGGAAACAGTCAATGCCCTGCTCAAGAAAAGGAATTGTAAAAAGAATTTCAGAAAAAGAAATACATTACTTGCACTCTCACTTATTTGTCTCATTCAAATGGTAGGAATGGGATTCTTCCTTCAGACTGAAAAGGAAGAAGCAGAAGAATGCATGTTAAAGAGTTACTTGTGTTCACCTACATTAATAACATATTTGCTTTCTCACATTTTGCCTTAGAGGCAGGATATGCATATAAATTTGCATACAAAAAGATACCCAATGTACAGGTGAAAGTATTTTTTAATGCAGCAGCATGAAATAAGCATTAATTAACCTTATCCTTATCTGCAGCTAGGTCTATCTCCAAGGAAACAGAAATCCTCAGTTGCTGAATATTACTCTGTGATTAACATTCAGCCATGTGTTGCTATTGGTGGGGTTACCTGCTGTCAAGTTGACTGAGGGGAATCAAGTGCTGATGAATTCACCCCAGAATGACCAACAAACAAGAATTACATCTATCTTTCCCCTTAAATAAGATTATAGGTCAATGAGAAAAAGAAAATATCTATATCATCCATCTGAGAAATGGAGAAGAGCACAAAGTGTAAGCTTGTAAGTGTTATTCTCATATGTCATGGCAGAAATAATTGCTAAAGCACTGTGATTTTTTTTCAGTATCTGAACACACTGGAAGCACAAGCCTCAGTGATTACAATAGGGCATACATTCTTATATTTATCTTGAAAATCCAACTGTCTTTCAATTTATAAGCACTGACACAAAAAGGGATAAAGGCAACATATGCTCATAACACAGTATCATACCAACATAGTATTTTTTAAAAAAGAATAGAGGAAATTGCACTGGATAGAGTATATCTTGGCTTTTGTTAGTTATTTGTTAAGTACCACATAACATTCAGACATGGGAAACAAAAGTCAGTGAAGCTATTATAGATTGTGCTGACTCTTTTAAGCTGTCACAGAAAAACAAAACATATAGGGGGTCATTAAAAAGAACAAAAGGTATCACCCATAAAATAAGAGAACAATTTCCTTAGACTCAGTACAGGACTTAACCGCTTCAGCTGGCAGCTTCAGGTGTCGTGATGGTTTAGGAAAGGTGATTCTCCACCATAGATTTTTACCAGTCTAAAACTAGTGTAAAGAGATGTCAGATCTTTACTGCAAACAGAAGTCATAGCTGCTGTCTTGAAAACCTGATGAAAGATTAAGATAAGGTGATGCCTTCACACTAAAGTAAAAGAATAAACCATGGACATCAACTGATATGAAAGATTGGCTTAAAATTGCATTTTAGTAATAGAAATGAATAGTAAATAGAGAGGATTCTCTCTGACAATGTTAGTGATAGATTTGGTTTTTACCTACGTGTGATGATATTGTGATGAGTGTTAACTGAAGAACTCATTTTCAGTTTTCTCCAATTCAAATGCTCCCTAAAGATTGGTTCTGAAAATGGTTCTCAAAGCATCTGTCTCTTGAGGATCTCTCAGAGTATGTCTCTTTATGTACCTGGTTTATACCATTTCTGGAAGCAGATTTTATAGTTCTGTTATTATAATATCTCAAAATTACATTATTGTGCGTATATCCAGTTAAGTTTACTCAGTAGGTCTGAGTTGGTTCAAAACCAGCAGCTCTATCTTTTGTCTATGTACTTGCATAGTGCCTGGAGGCCCCAACGAGGACAGAAACACTTGCTTGAAGTTGTTTTCAGGATTTGTTGAAGTGGCTGTCAACAGACAATTTTTCATTGTTTTTACCCATGCAAGTGTCAAGGGTGTTCAAATAAAGACAGCAAGTGGGAGGTTCAAAACAAACAAAAGGAGACAATTTTTACGTATTATGGACATTTAAGTCATGAAACCCCTTGACATAGGATAGTGAGTGCTAAAAGGTTATGTAGGTTTAAGAAGAGATGGAGAAGTACACTGAAAATAAATAAACAGGAGGTTATTAAACACACAGAAACCGTATCTACCTCAGAAAGACCCTGTACCACAAGCCACTGTCAGCTGGGATTTTTCTCAGAGCAATTAGCATGATTCCTCCAAACTTCTCTGCCTTCCTAGACATTTGCTTTAGGCCTTTGCTCAAGATCACGGTGCAGAATGACCTAGCACAGCCTCTCTTCTGTGATGTTCATTGGCTTGTTTTCACATTAAAAGGTACAAAATAGTCTTCAAAACAACTAATGCTAAAACAGGTGGTTATGTCATGGCCTGGTTCTTCCTCCTCCCAAGACTTACCAGTCCTCTGTGTCAGTGCAGATACCCTGTATGCTCAGCCCATTTTCAGTTTCTGCGCTTTTATTTCCATAAAAGGAGCTAAGTGGGGGGGGTCAAGACAGTACGTGTAAATTCCCTAGTTCTGCCTTAGTTGTCTTAATGTCTTTGATTGTTTGCCAAAATATGGCTTATCTCTGACTATTCTTCTTTTCTTGTTTACTTTTCTTATAGCCCAGTACTTAAGTGCACAAATAACCCAACAGTCATCCCAACAGACATGTTAACATAGTGTATTCATTAACTATTTTAGCAGCTCCTCATCCATCACTGTGAATATCAGAGCTTGACCTAGACACAGAAGCCATTGTCTTTTAAAATAAGCTTTTTTAAATTATTGTTCATTCAACTGAGTCAGCTTAACATGCTGATAAACATAGCTGAGCTTATTTGACTGTGAGGGAAACATCACCCCCATTTTCAAAAAGAGAAAAAAGGAAGATCCAGCAAACTACAGGCCAGTCAGTCTCACCCCTGTGCCTGGAAAGATCATGGAGCAGATCATCCTGCAGGCTCTACTAAGGCACATGGAAACTGAAGATGAGGTGATTGGTGGCAACCAGCATGGCTTCACCAAGGGCAAATCGTGCCTGACAAATTTGGTGGCCTTTTGTGATGGAGTAACAGCATCAATGGATAAAGGAAGAGCAACTGACATCATCTACCTGGACTTCTGCAAAGCGTTTGACTCTGTCCCACATGACATCAGGGTCGCTAAATTGGAAAAGCACAGACTGGATGGATGGACCACTCGCTGGATAAGGAACTGGCTGGATGGTGGCACCCAGAGAGTCGTGGTCAACGTCTCAATGTCCAAATGGAGATCGGTGACGAGTGGAGTCCCTGAGGGATTGGTACTGGGACCAGTGCTGTTTAACATCTTTGTTGGCGACATGGACAGTGGGATTGAGTGCACCCTCAGCAAGTTTGCAGACAACACCAAGCTGTGGGGTGCCGTTGATATGCTAGAGGGAAGGGATACCATCCAGAGGGACCTGGACAGGCTGGAGAGGTGGGCCTATGCCAACCTCATGAAGTTCAACAAGGCCAAGTGTAAGGTCCTGCACCTGGCTCGGGGAAATCGCAAGCACAAATACAGGCTGGACAGAGAATGGCTGGAGAGTAGCTCTGAGGAGAAGGATTTGGGTGTGTCAGTTGATGAAAAACTCAACATGAGCCGACAATGTGCACTTGCAGCCCAGAAGGCCAACTGCATCCTGGGCTGCATTAAGAGAAGCGTGACCAGCAGGGTGAGGGAGGTGATTCTGACCCTGTACTCTGCTCTCCTGAGACCCCACCTGGAGGACTGCATCCAGTTCTGGGGCCCCCAACACAGGAAGGACATTGAGCTGTTGGAGAGGGTCCACAGGAGGGCCATGAAGACGATCAGAGGGCTGGAGCACCTCCCCTACGAAGGCAGGCAGAGAGAGTTGGGGTTGTTCAGCCTGGAGAAGAGAAGGCTCTGGGGGGACCTGATAAAAGCCTTCCACTACCTGAAGGGGGTCTGCAGGAGAGCTGGGGAGGGACTCTTTAGAAGGGCATGTTGTGATAGGACAAGGGGTAATGGCCATAAACCGGAAGAGGGGAGATTTAGGGTAGATATTAGGAAGAAATTCTTTCCTGTGAGGGTGGTGAGACACTGGAACAGGTTGCCCAGAGAAGTTATGGATGCCCCCTCCCTGGATGGGGGAGGGCTGGATGTGGCTCTGAGCAGACTGGTCTAATGGGAGGTGTTCCTGCCCATGGCAGGGGGGTTGGAACTAGATGATCTTTAAGGTCCCTTCCAACCGAAACCATTCTATGATTCTGTGATAATCTAAAAAGTACTCCAAATATCTCGAATCAGGTCTTAATTTTTAACAAGAAGCACAGTTAACTACTGAAACAAATCAACAAAGGAAGCAAGGGACTGTCTCTTCGATGGAAACTTTATGTCAAAGTAGACAGGTACAGTTTACTGAAATATGTTATTCAGTGAAGTTCAAGTGTGATTTGGAGAAAAGGGATGAAGTGGGAATCAAAAAATTGATGTTTTGCATTATTCTATCCATATAATGATTTTTTCTGGCCCATCCTGTTTTCAAAGGTATGTGCTAGTTGAGCATTCATCATTCTAGAGATTCCAGATTAAACCTGATGATTCAGGTTATTCAAAAGACTTGTTAAATATCCCAGCAGATTAAATTGGTAAAACTAAATGTAAAGTAAGGGAGAATATATGATTGTCATTCCATTTTGCTCCCTTCACAGTTTTTTTTATGCTGTTATATAACTGATCTTATAATAAATCCATTGTTTACCTAGGCTGTATACATGACTCCAATTTTTTTCAGCTGCCACAGTGATGTTCTAAATTATTTCCTAGCGTTTCACTTGCCCTGCAGTTCTTGATTTGAACATGTCAGTGTTTATGCATTTCCAAACACCAGCTGTGACCATACTTGGTCTTAGAAGCAATAAAACTTATTATACATCTTTTTTTTTTTTTTTTTTTAATAAAATCCCCCTTTATTACCTGTAAGTTTAATAAAGTAGTCACAATGTAAGGGGTTGTGGGAGGGGTTCAGCTATTTAAATTTTCTTTGCATTGCAAAGTTGTTTGTAATTGCTTATGGCAAGAGCAATTTTGAAAATGTAACATTGGGAAGACACATTTTCTTTTTTCACTTGGAGTGATTTTGCAGCTGTAACACTTTTCAATACTTACTTTTAAATTTGTGTGTACACCATGAGGAGGCAGACATTCCTCCCTCAGCAAAGATGGTGCTGGACTAGATGGACAGCAGGACTAGAACTAACACTGCACTGGACTGGGAGGACCCAGGAACACAGCTTCATATCCCAGGGTCTGATGCTATTCAGATGGTATAAGCTAAGTATTTAATATAAATGAATAGATTTTAAACTCCCCAAGGGTTCCCTGATCCTCCGCCTTCACACAAGATAAGATTCACTGCACAGATACTCTGTGAGGGTTCTGAAGTTACATGGCTGAGACAGAACCCATTTGGCATTATTTAACTTCCAGACTTGCCTTACTATTTAGCTGTCAAACAGCAAAAGTAGTATGACAAAAATTTGCTTGGTCAATGATAAATAACTCTTAATATGCTACTTTTCTCTCTCAGCAGCATTTCCATTGACAAAACATTAGAGGTCTTCCAGGGGTAACTATAAATAACAATTGTATTTGGGTTAAATGGTAGGATAGCCCTTTATCTGTGATGAAGGCGTGTTCCTGTAGTGCTCTCTAACAATACAACTGCAGGAAAGTTTCTGGCACGCTACTTGTCAATCTTGCAATACAGTCTGCTTTTAAGCTTGTTTTGGAAGGCCTAGAGCAAAACATTTCTGAAAAGCGAAGGAAGATTTGAGTGTTGTCAGGAAAATTTTCACGGCTAGTGAAAAGCACTGCCAGTTTCCTGAAATGCAGAGAAGGAGGCACAATATGCAGTTATACATAGCATATAATGGAAATAAATGCAGAAATTGGGTTTTAAAAGCAGGTCATGAGATTTACTGTTTTATATACAATATTTAGTATTTAATAATTATATGTATCTAATATTTAGTTATATTTCACTAAAATAAAATTGTCGCAGTAGAGACGGACATGACACAGATGTTGCAAGTATAGAGAAAGGCAAGCTTTTTTATCACGCAGGCAAGCATCTTTTTATATGTTATGCTTCTATTGTTTAAAGGAATCAGACTGTACACGCGCCTGTTCTGTATGCTGATTCGTCATTCTTCTACGTCCATGCGGCGTACACACAGGGTCCTCGCAATCTGATTGGCAGTGGCTGATTGGTGTAGGCTACGTGTACTTCCAAAACTTATTCTTCTTTCTTCTGTTGTTGTTCTCATCTCTTAGCAACACATCCGTATCTTAATTACTAGATCCTGTTTCTCTCCATACTGTTCATACCTTTACTTTGTTCACTACAGATACACAATTACGTCTTTCCATTCTGTTTCTTCTACCTGGTGCCATCCAGTCTCCTCCACATAAAATATTATTTTTCCTCTTGAAGAGAAGAATTCTATGTATAGTTACAGTTCTGGAAACCAAAAAGGAAATAAAATTAAGATACTTATCAAAGTGCAATCTCCAAATGATTTCCAAACCAAGACTGTTTTCTTACAATCTACAGTTAAATATATCTTATGTTTTCCTAAAACAAAGAAAATACAAATTTTCTACAAACTACACAGCTGAAAACACTTATTTACAATAGACTTTAAAGTACAGTTTGATTCAATGACATATATTCCAAAACATTCGTATTTTGAAGATACTTATGATGTTTGTTTTGTAATGTACAGCTAATAAATGTGCTTTATCTAGAAGTTTTATTAAATATTACACTTCATTTAATAGTATGTTAGTGTATAATATTGTTTTGTCTTAATATACATAATACATCTATTATTATGTCTAATATATTTTATTAAAATCTCTATTACCAATATAATTAAATTCATATTATTTATGAAATAAAAGTAATGGTAAAGTTATGATTAAAGGTAGAAAAAGAAATGGAGCTTGAGGAGGACGAGGAAGACAGTCACCTAGGGAGAACGAAGAGAGTCTGAGTAGCAAAGAAACAAAGGAAAAAGTGATATGGGAAATGC
>VXAV01010538.1:1122-25310 GCA_013399715.1 Alectura lathami | reverse complement strand
AAAAAGTGATATGGGAAATGTGACAGCAGGTGTCCAGGAAAGCAACAGATGGAGAGATTCATGCTCTGTGACATGGAGAACACCATTCAGCTGAACTCAGCTGAATTTGGAGTCTGTTCAACGTCTAACAGGACTATCTAGCATTTTCAAGAATATAAATGCCAAAGAGATTGAAAGAATAACTAGACACAGACCTGGGACTGGATCAAAGAGATTAAATGATAGGGAAGAAAAAAAAAATACATATATAGCAGGAATGAAGGAGACAACAGATTGAAGAGAAAAGGAGGAAAATGATAGCTGGAAAAATTATGACCAAAAACCATCAAAAAGGTTCCCCTTTGTGGGGAAGGGACAGAGGATATTAACAGAGAGAAGGAGGGTGGAAAGCGAGGGAGAGAGGGAGGGAGGAAATCTTGTGGCAAAAAGTGAAAAAATTGGGAATGTAGGGAGAGAACCTATCCAAGATATGAGAGAAATCCATCATGAGGAAAAGTATTGGTGAAGACAAAAAAAAAAAAAAAAGAAGTGTATAAGGATGCGTGGAGGCCTGGACAAAGGCCCAGTTGTTAGAGCTGCAGAAGAGAATGAGAATGGAAATTTAAAGATAGCACAATAAAGAAGTAATTAGAGACAGAAGCAAATAAAAGATCAGTGCAAATATTCATTTATTACAGAGATGAAGCTGTGCAGATTTGTCAGACTGAAATTTTTTTAGGGAAAAGCATTTTTCCTCTGAAGAGGCAAAGGGGAAACAGCTTGGCACAGCAAAGGAAATGGAGCTGCTCCATCTGATTTGCTGTTTATTCATATACTTAACGTTGATAATTTTCTGACCATCAACTCCTTGCCAGTCATCTCTTCTAGTGAGTCCAACCTACAGATTTTCAATGTAAAGCAGAAAACTAAATCATGACCAAACTCGTAGGCATTTGTCCCAAAAGTTTTTGGCTTGTTTTGTTTGCTTCAAAGGCTGCATTGGCCTAAATAGCACTCTCCATCAAACTGAGCAACTCCACATTTTGCAGTGTGGCTAGTTCCGCTGTCTCAAGTGAGCACAAAAAATAGAAGACCAACAGAGACCAGAAAGAGGAAAGGAAGGAGCAGAAAGCTACTGCTTCTCCATCCCTCACCCACATGAATGCCAAAAAAGCTTGTGCTTCTCTCACTATGTGACATGAATGCTCAAGGATTAAATTTTGAAACAAAGGAGGCAGAAAGAAGGCTGATTGTGAAAAACAGAAGAAATCCTTCATCATACTATGGAGAAGGGGAACAGAAACGGCAGACACAACAGGTGGTAATCTTCAACTTGTGTGTCACTGGAACAGCTGTGCTACCAGCTGATGGCCCATGGCAGCAGTCCCTTAGAGGGCCATGTATATGCCCCTCACCCCCACCCCATCATTGCAGTTGTAGGTTTGGTAAATGCACCTCCTGAGGGGCCCCATGGGCTCCTCCCACTGCCCCAGGCCTTGACACAGGCCAGAGTGTCAGGCTGGTCAGAGCCAGCGCGAACTGCTGCAACAGGCACAGGGCAGTGCCAGCCTCCTCCCGCATTGGCCACCCCTGCAGCCTCCTGCTGCCCAGGCCCTGCTGCTCATGGCCAGCACAACCCCTGCTAAACGGCTGAATCTAAAAAGCAACACTTGCCTCACTTCTGAAAAGCCTTCTCCCTCTAGCACCTGCCCACTCTTCATCACCTCCATCTGTACCTTCTCCACTTGTGCATTTCCATAGGGGAGAACGAAGGCACTTCTGCCTGTGTGGGTGCCCAAGCACTGCACGTGTTGCCCAGAGAGGCTGCGGGGTCTCCTTCTTGGAGATCTTTAGCAACCAACTGTGTGTGGCTCTGGGCAACCTGCTCTCAGTGTCCCTGCTGGAGCAGGGGTTGGACCAGATGGACCCAGATGTGCCTTTCATCCTCAAACATGCTGTGACTGTGTGAAGGCAATGGCCTGTCCCTCCTGGGCAGAGGTAGTCTTTCATGTCCAAGACCCATTGCCAAGACCAACACCCTGAAGGATGAAGCAAAGGTTTGTAAACTAGCGAGGACTCACAAGCCAGCACTCCCACATGCCCAGCTTGTACTGTTTGAAGGAGTTCTCCACAGCCCATGCTCAAAGTGCCCTGAGCAGCTGGGGCAGATTCAGTGGTCCCAGCTGATCCCCAGTGGCCTCAGAAAAAGGACGGGGTGGGGAAGGGAGACAGTTGACCTTAGTTTAGCAGATAACAGCACTTGGGACTTTGGAGGGGGTGCAGTCAAATAACTGTGCCCTGAGTGGAGCAGATGATACAGCTGGCCAAGTAAATGTGAAGTGCCTCATCAGCCTGTTCCTTTTTCTGCATGAAAAATGAGAATAGTGTTGCTATGAGAACTTGTTAAATGTTTTTTAATAATATGGAAAATAGAAACCTAGTAATTAATTACATATTATTAGTAGGAAACTCTTTATTCATAGATGATGTATGATACTCTGAAGCTGCCAGTGTTGCCTATGATGTCAATTCCTTGGCATGAGGAAAGCTTTTGAAAGTAGAGTCTGAAATGACAATTTTTATCTTAATCATTCATCACAATTTTCTTCATGGTCAAGAATGGCTTTCTTTGAATGATCATATTGTTGGGAGAATTAAAACAACATAAAATAAATGAGATGAATAAATGTGTTTTTCTTATAAAAACCATCGTGAACAAGGAGTATTCTTTTGTGACTGGATATCTGCATGCAGCAAGGGTGTTTATAGCAATACAGATGGCTTGTGATTCAACATTAATTTACGTTTCTGGCTACATTGTGCTCTGTATCAACAGGAATTACAATTTTAATATCAGTCCTGTATTTAATTCCAAAACTGTTGGAGTTGTGTATTTGTTTACATATTTTGCTCCAAGACAAAAACTCAATGGCATTGTATAAACAATGTCATGAAATCACTATTTATAAGTGCTAACAATTCATTTGGACTAAACCAATTTTCCAGAAGGGTTATTAAGGGTTTTGTGGGTTGGTTTTACTTTCTTTTCTGTTGTGGGTTTTTGTTTGTTTGCATGNTTCTCCTTTTCTTTCTTTTTTTTTTTTTTTTTTTTTTTTTTTGTGGTGGGGCGGGGGGAGGAGTGGTGAGCATTTTGTCCTAACTTTTATGCTGCTGAAAATGCTGGCTTTGCCTTGAATACTGCTTTCAATCCTTGTGTCCCTCTGTCTAACAGACTTCTATGTTTGAAAACATATTTTGAAAGTAAGGGCTCCAAGAACAGATATTTCCTTATAATGTTAACTTGTGGGTAAAACATTAATAGGGTAAAGCATCCCATGGAAATTTTAATGTCTACTGTGAAATACACTAGTTTAATTGTTTTCCTCTACTATTTTTCTCTGCTGTTTTCACAGGTAGATTATTATACATAGATACATTGTGTCAAGCTGTAACACCATTACTGTTACAAGAACAACAAGGTATGACTGAGCTGTGGAAGACAGAAATATGCTCAGGTTACAATTTTAGCAATCAGAGAAGCAAGGTGCTGCAATAGATACTTTGCAATAAATGCTAGGGAAACAAGAAGTCAAACTTATTTTCAGTCACAGCCTGACAGAAAAGTTTGACAAACAGAAGAAGTGTCTTGTGGGAAGAGAAGGAAAGATTTGGGGTGATCAATGAAACTGATGTTTTCCATGGTAGTAGTTTACAGTTTAAAACCTGACCTTGTGAAAAGGGCCAGAGCTGTTCTAAGTATGAACAAGGAGGCTCTATCTTCCAGCCCTTTGATCTTTGATCTCTGCACTCAAATGAGGAGTTGAGGATGGCCTCAAAAATTGATAGCATAAAAGAACTGGTTCAAAGCCTTGTAAAAAACAGGAAAGTAGAACAGTTTCAGGGCAGCCATGAAATGTAAACTAAGGAAGTGGAAAAGCAACAAAAGGTACTTGACAAAATGTGCCTTGTTGTTTGTGATAAACCTGCTCTTAATTCTACTCACTTTGCACTTTGTCTTAGATGAATAATAGAAATAGACTTGTCGAAATTTTTTGGTGATGATAAGCTGGGGAAACAGTGGTCTGAAATAGAGGTCTCTTTTTAGACCTCCAAATCCAGAACATCACATAGATTAGTCTTTTTGCAAGTCAGCTGTGGTGCAAAGCTTAGGAGAGACTTGTCAAACAACTCTAAAAGCAACTTAGCAAGATGAGTTTAGGCAAGTTCTTAGACTGCTTTTTTGATTCCTGAAAGTGAAATAAGCAACTAATAGGACACCCTCCTCCACTTGTCTCTTGCTGTTGATTATGGCAAAAGTTATCAGTGCATAGCGTTACCTAAATATAAAGCAGAAGTATATATTCATTCATCATTCTTTGTGGGGCTAATTCTGATACAGGTCTGGAAAGTGTTTCTCAGAAATCATACATCCTCATCTTCCTTACACACACACTGAATCAGTCAGACTTCAGAGACTAAAGGTAAAACAATTTATCATGTATAAAAACCCTCTTTTAAGCACGGACAGCAAGGTTCACATTCAAACAGACATACTTCCATTTGGAAAACTAGTGTTTTCTTAAAGCTACTTGAGCAGACAGTGTGGAGTCATTGCCACTTGAAAAAATTATGCAAATGCCTTACCCAAACACTCCTGACCATAAAACCATGTACTTGTACTGAGCTCCTTTTGGTAAAGCACAATGGATGCACTTCATCAGCAAAACGTCAAGTGTAGTCATGTAAAACCTGTAAACATTTGGCATGACTGGGCTAGAAAGGAAAATTCCACCATCTGTACTCACCTGAAATCTAGCTATCTCCTATGTAACACAGTGAAGAATAAGACATTTGCTAAAATAATATGTGTAGGCATTTGATGGGCTTTTCTCCAGCTGGAAGAACAAAGAAATACATGTTCCCAAAGAGCTAACTAGCTACTTTTTAAAATCTGTTCTGTGTTCAGTATTTCACTGCAAGCACAGAAGTGAAAAATCTTAATTTAAAAACTGCACAAATAAACACTTGCACTTCTGTTGAACTTTCCATCTGGTGATGTTGGAGAAGATCTGGAACAGTGGGAGCCAGACTGAACAAATATTACTTATTATTTTGAACACTTTTTCAGAAGTCACATTAAACCTAGTTGCTTCCATAGTAAGTTCAGTGAATAAGAAGTTTCCAGTTGGTAACCAGTGAATCAACTGGTAAAGGTTCCGTCTAAATTTTAGATTTTCTGTCTCAAGTCTCAAACAATAAAATACAGAAAATATTAGTGCAATTATAAAAGAAAAAAAAAATCCATGAGCTCTTTTAAAATGAAACTTCTGCTTTTTAGATATATTGCCAGCCCATCAGACTGATCATGGTCACACTCAGCTCCACCAGATATGCCCATTATCTGCAAGTGGCTGAAGGAATTTTATTGTGTGAAAATGATCTGTTTCTAAACCTTACCTTTGTACATTACTCCCACATGGATTTCATTATATGTAATAATATGGACATCAACTGTGAGCCTGATTTCAGAGGTCCTAACTGCCCACAGCGCTTGCTGAGTTAAGTGGGAGCTTTAAGTTCTCAGTAGCTTTGATAATTAGATACATTCTTATATGCAGTCACACAAAGACCATTGTGTTACAGATGAAATATTCATGATAGTAAACAGATCTCTGTTATTTAGGGTATGGAGAACTGGCATTCTCCTTTGCCAGTTACTGCAGGAAAGCTTCAGTTATGCTTGTCAGTGATTGAACTTGAGTGTTGAAGAAAGGTAAAGTTAGAAATATACATGTATTTTCCTCATGGAAAGCTAGGAAATACCAAAAGTATCTGTCATATCAATTACAGCTAATGCCAAGTAGGTATTATTACCAAGAACCTTGCTTTAGAGCATGTAAAGCTTGATTAATTCCGTACTTTCTTAAGCTCAGCAAGAAATAACTTTAAATTAAACCATTTTGGCAGTCAGAATCAGTCTGTGCAATTCCAAACACACAAAGCACTTTGTCCTCACACAAAGCAGTATAAAAACAAATGGTGGCAGCAGTGGTGTAATAGGCCACATTAAAATAACTATTTCATGAAAAAAAAATAGAAATCGATCTGAAGTTTTGCCCCTTAAATGGGACTCCAAACCCTCCAATTTTTCTATTCCGATACGCAATGCTAGGACTACACCAGCTCTGGTAAAACTGTTAAAATAAGGGAGCATTAGTTTTCTGTTTTTCTGATTCATGACACATATTATTAACTGCTTTATTATTGCAATATTAGTGCTAGTGAATATTTTTCGTTTACTTCTGGTAAGCACCTTTAGACTGCCAAATGCCCAGCGCTGTTGAAGTACAACATAGAAGTGTAATACAGTAACTTCAGACAACGTCAGCCTCCCGCTCCAAAATTCAGTTCTGTGGTTGCTCGTCAACAAGATGCAACATTACGCAGAGTACCACGGCCAGCAGGAGCCTGGGGAACTGCAGGTTACAGGGCAGCCAGCCCAGATTAGCACCACTCCTGCACAAACAAACACAAGATGAAGGACTGCACTGTAGCAGGACAAAACTACTTTTGAGGCAAGGTCCTGTGGTGAGATTAATTATAACACATGCAAAAATATAACATTTATTAATACCTAATAAATCATTAATGGAGGTAAGCAGGGAAGGTGCTGCTGTTTTGGATTCATGTTTTAAACTGTGACTGAAATACAGAGTATCTCAGTAAACAGAATCATTATTGAATGAGTCAATGAACCACGTACTAATAATGCTTGTTTCCTTGAATGTAGAACCTCCAACAGAATGGTGTTCAGGCAAAATCTCACACACCACAAGCACAGTCTCTACATGCTCATCGGAAGACTGCATCCTGTGGCTGCATCTCCTACACGCTGCAGTATTACACACATTGCAGTGTAGCTTTCTACCATCATGTGTGGATTTATTCTTTATTCAAAAGCAGAAACAGTAACAAAGCATAAACTTTAGGGTAATCAGCCTGCTAACGCAACTTAACTTTTTTTAGGTCCCCTTTCAGAGTTTCCATAATTATCTTCTTGGTTCCTTTTCTCTCCCGCTCCGATAACATGATGGTGCTGATTAAGCTAAAGCCTGTGTTTCAGATCTAATTTTGCTGAGTAAGAGTTCTGCCTCTACTTTTCAGTCCTTGCTCCACA
Source organism: Alectura lathami (assembly GCA_013399715.1). Lineage (NCBI taxonomy): Eukaryota > Metazoa > Chordata > Aves > Galliformes > Megapodiidae > Alectura > Alectura lathami. The sequence goes on along the minus strand of VXAV01010538.1, from coordinate 18,154 downwards.
GAAAGCTCTCTTGGTGTTTTGTGCAACATGATCTTCTGTAGAACCAAAAGACCCTTTTGCAGTTTGGAAGACTGAAAAAGTATTTTCAATCTTTCTTGAAGGCAGTTAGTCTGAGGAGAAAAGGTATCTTCAGTCTGTAAATAGTAACATTTGCCTCTTTACTTAAAGATGTGTAAAGGAAGGTTCATGGCTGATCTGACTAGTGCCTTGTCTTTATTGCTCTGGCTCTGAAGAGGCTGTCTTTGGGCTGTCTCGTGAATGTTAAGCACAAATAACTTAGCCTTGCCGCACTTAGCCTTATAAAATTATGTGTTCTTGTTTCCTCCTGTGTCTTTAACAAGTTATGAGTATGCTTTTTCCCATGAACACACCTCCAAGCCATTTTCCAAAAAAAAAAAAAAAAAAAAAATCATCCACAACATAGAAATGCTTTCCTGATTCCAGGTCTCCATATGTAGACCTTCACCAAAGCACTGTCCCTGGACTGGCAACAGACACAGCCCACAGCCATCTGCAATACAGCCTGAATAAGCACCCACATATCCTCTCACTCCAAATTAAACAGAGATGCTAATGACATCTTAGGCATGTCCAACAGTTTGAGGGATTTCTGAGTTTAAGCCTTGCCATTTGAATTGTGTTAGAAGGTTGGTTTGCTTCTCCTACAGTATTTCACACAAGGCTGGGGGATTGCAATGATTTTCTTATAGCTACTGCCGGCCTTCCACCTCCACATACTGCTGCAGATGCGCAACTGCGGTCTCAGCTGACGTTGCTGTTCTGCCAGATGTTTTGGGAAGATTTCCATCTTCCCCTTTATACAAAAGGATCCTGAGAATCCTGAGAATTTGGACTAGATGATCTTAGAGGTCTTTTCCAACCTTAATGATTCTAACCCTTTATAACACTCAAGAATCTTCAGAACCTTTATCCAGTATGCTACTCTTAAGAAAATGAACCAGACACAGTTATTTTCACTTTAATATACATGTATATGTATACAAAAATTTGTGATCTTTTTTGTTTGCTGGAGTTTCCTTATATCACAGTCACAATTTGCACAACAGAAAAATGAAGTCAGCTATAGCTTTTAGTTTTCTTTCAAAACCGAAAAATAAAATTTTATGATGCTGTTCTGGAATAAATCCTAAATATACATTCTTGAACTTGTTTTAAAAGAATTCTTTATTCCAAAAATAACTCTGTATTACAATATTTTGGATTCAGTACATGCTGCCCATATAAAGAGTTTAAAAGAGAAGCTTTTAAAAGTCTAATCTTTGCATATGTCCTTTACTTCACAGAATCACAGAATGGCGTGGCTTGGAATGGACCTTAAAGACCATCCAATTTCAATCTCAATACCATGGGCAGGGTTGCCACCCACTGGACCAGGCTGCCCAGGAACACACCCAGCCTGGCCTTCAGCACCTCCAGGGATGGGACATCCACAGCTTCTCTGGGCAGCCTGTGCCAGTGCCACACCACCCTCTGAGAAAAAAATTTCCTCCTGATATCTAACCTAATTCTCTCCTCTTTTTGTTTAAAATCATCCCACCTTGTCCTATCACTATCAAGCCATGTAAAAAGTCGCTCCCCCTCCTGTTTATAAGCGCTCTTTAGGTACTGGAAGGCCACAATGAGAGAGCCTCCCCAGAGCCTTCTCTTCTCCAAGCTGAACAAGCCCAGCCCCCTCAGCCTATCTTTGGTGGAGAGGTGCTCCAGCCCTCTGATCATCCTCGTGGCTCTCCTCCAGACCCGCTCCAGCAGCTCCACGTCTTTCTTGTGCTGGGGGCCCCAGGCCTGGACACAGCACTCCAGGTGAGGCCTTACAAGGGCAGAGTAGAGGGGGACGATCACCTCCCTCTCCCTGCTGGCCACCCCTCTCTTGATTCAGCCAAGGATACAGTTGGCCTTCCAGGCTGCAAGCACACACTGCTGGCTCATGTCAAGCCTTTCAGGTCAAGTTTCAGGAAGGTATTGTGAAGATTTCATGGTCTCTGTAACAGGTTGATTAAAGCAAAACTTTTCAAGGCAAAGACTTAAAATGTGATTCATGGCGTAATGTCTTTAAAATCAAATTCAGATCTGATGTAAGTAGATGTGCTGCTATTATTTTTGTCATAATGACTCACACCAGATCTGAATCTGGCTCCATTAGAAACTGAAATATTGATACATTACTCCAACATTGGCCAACTTTATTTCCTTCTTAACTTTTCATGGCTTCTGCCTCTGTGTTTCAGGGCAGTCTAAAAGTTATCATGATGGAAGTGTGCACAACTCATTCAGGCACCAGATTTGGACAAAGGGCATCTGGTCTCACCTAGTACAGACTGCCTGTGACTTCGTTTTCTCTGAGGCTGTTTCCATCAAAAGATTCAAAAACCTAAGCAATGGCTCCTTCTGCTTCTACTGCCTCTGGCTCTACATTGCAATCCAGATCTCTAGTTTGGTGTCTGGAGTTGTGACAATGTTTCTGGGGAGAGTTATGCAGTTCAAAGCATATGCTTTCACAGTACCTTTCCAACCCACAGTCCAACTTAAATATCTGTCATAGGAAGCTGGCTTCACTATACTATCGGCACACATATTCCTTCACGGTCTTTCCTTCCACTGATTTCAGGTAGACAGGTCAATGGAGAGAGAACAAATACATCCCACCAAGTGGCAATCCAAGAACCTTCCTCCACTGCAGGACAGCCTCCTGCAACTGAGCAAGATGAAAAGATGCTGGAGCTTCACTGCTGCTGAACACCTTCTCTGTTACATTTGTTCTCCAGAACCTGGAATTGCCTCCTCATCACCATACCTATGTTGGGCACCTAAAAATATTCTTTCTATGACATCAGCATTTGCTAATTGCTGACTTTTAAATGTAGCTGCCAGAGAAGGCTGTGTGGAAACCCTTACTCTCCCTAGCATAGCTGAGTGACTGGCAGTCACTTGTTCAAACCATGCTTTGTCAAAGGAAATAGTTCTGACTCCTCCAAAGCTGGACACATTTTGTGCTAATAAAGCAGGAATAGGAGCCTGACTGCAGCCTACTGCATTGGGCATGTATCTACAAAGGGGGAGCTTTTCTCCCTACTTATGACTTTCACTAATTTCATATTAAATTGGAGACAAGGATTTCATTTTCTGTGAGGTGAGTGTCTCAGCCACAAGGTGATAGAAGCAGTGCTCCTCTCACACCTGGTCACATCCCATGAATGACTGGATCTGTTGCATGGAGACTCCATCTGCTTAAACACCTGAAGTTTGGTAATTTTTCTGAAAAAAAAGCCCTAAATGAGTAATTTTCAGCCCTAAATGAGTAATTTTCAAGATGGCAACAGTTTCTCAACAGGTAGAGCATTTTGTTCAGTCCAAATGCAGTAGCATTCAGCCTCTCAGCTGGATGATCAACTGATGATGCAGATTAAACAACACAGCATCCACCACGTATGTTCTCAGGTCTCTCTATTTGCAGCGTTATCGATCTTACCATATGCTGCTCTAATGCTCTCATTGGACAGACAGCAGCTGATGTCTTACAAAGTGTGTCTTGCAGTGCGAAGGGGGACACATACCCATACAGAACTATTCCAGTGACAATAACAATCAGACTGGTCCCCTCATTGCATGGCCGCCAGTTCTGCCTGAAAAGCAACTTGATTTTGGGAAACTGCTTCTTTGGTCATAGGTAGGTATGCAAAGATCCCCCTCTCCAAGTCTTTCCAGGTGGCTGGTGGGGACTACATATGCCTTCACAGAGGAAACTAAGTAGTGTCTTCAATCCTACAAAGAATCTCAAAATGTACATGATAAAGCTTTGACAATTCAAGGACAATTCTCATTCTGTTAATAAATCAATTACGTTTTCATCATTTGAGCTTTAGACCTGGATTTTGTAAGCAAATATAGTAATATACACAACTGTCAATTTGCTATTTCTTGGAGAATAACAATGAAATGGATAAAAAGGGATATTATATACAGAATATATAAAATGAATCTGAAAGTAGATTAATATGGAATTATGCTATTGTGTATCAGTTTGCACAACACACATTTAAACAATTGTTTATGAATATTTTAAATAGTAGTAAAATTAATGCTGATGCAGTGCTGAAAAGAAAATAGCTAAAATTCAAGTCTGCAAATTCCGACACACACTTCCTCTAACAAGAAGCTTAATCACAACTTAACTATTTTATAGTGCAACATTTTTAATAGCACATTAAATAAAGCACTGTGATTGCAATTTATAAAGAAAAACAGAAATAAAAATACTGCTGAAGTACTGTATGAGTGAGTTAATAGCATTGTAAGAACCCTGGCTTCTGGAATTTCCTGAGTTTTGAATGCTTGACGTTTTGACTTGGTACTGCACCAAAACTAAAAATCTCCTTTTAAATAAAGAAATGGAGAAAAAGCATATTTTATTTGGGATTTTTCTACATGCCTTTGACTTCCTCATTATAAATTGCCTAAGCACAACCCTACATCTCTTTGTCTAACAACAGCTAAACAATTAGATAAATTTATTAAGGAGGTCTCAATGAAGAACAATCAATCATGCGCCTTATTGCAGAGCAGAGTGTTCTCGTTAGCTACATCCACTACTTTCCATCTGCTTTGTCCCCTGCTGTGTCATGAATTAGAGAAGGCATACTGGTCTCCTCTCTAAATTCTAGTAGCTCCTTTCTCTGATGAAATTAAGACTTCAAGCAACTAATAAATGCCTTTGAAAATGTGATCTGCAACAGCAGATGTATGACTATGTAAATCCAGAAAAGGTATTTATTCTCTCTGTACTTACCTCCCCATTCACTCCTGCTTGTCTGTTTAGACAAAGCAAGCTCTTCACAGCAAGGGCTCTGTGTATACTGATGAATGCTGACATCGAGGCCACCTCAAAGCTGGTCCGGAGACCACTCGTGTCACCGTCTCCTGAAAGTCAAGCCCTACCTGCTGTCTGATTATACCAGCTCTGTTGACTTTCTAAATACTGAAAGAAAGCACACGCAGACCACAGGTACTGTGCTTAACACAAAAGATGATCCAATGCAGACTGCTTTAGTGCAAAACAAAAGCTAATGGCCAGACTAAGAGCAGCAAGAGCACATCGGCTGGTCTCATGATATCAGTGTAGACACAGCTTATGTGTTTGTCACAGTCCCTTACAGAATGGAATCGCCAGCTTCTGCAGCTCAACAATGTAGGTCAAGAATCAGGGTCGCATTCAGAAGAGAAGTTTGTGTGTGGTGTTGTTTTATTTGTTTGTTTTTAATGGATTAATTGAAAAGACAAAAACCATCTACCCTCCTTTAAGTGGGTTTTTAATGTTATTGAACAACTTCTGCTGAGCCTCATGCATATACAGCTCAGGCAGACAACCAAAGAAAACTGCCACTGTAACTGCTGTTTGCAGACACAGGCAGGTCAACCTGTTGAATACCTTTTAAACTGAAATATCAGGGGCTTCTCTCCTTGAACAGCTTCAGACTTCTCACAGCAACACTGTGCAAGCCCCAAATGTGCTTTGTTTCACTGCAAAAGTATACGTAAACCAATCTAGCAAGTAGTCTTTGAATCTATGTTTATTTTGCTGGTCCCACACACAAAGATATGACATGAAATGTTATCTGATGCATGATATGCGAGCAAACAGTAAATGAAAACCAGAAGATTGTTTGTGCATCCAGTATAAACAGTATCCAGAGGTACAAAGAAAATAAGGCAGGATGAGAAGAAAATTTACAAGCACCACACAAAAGGTACTCTGCACAAAGAGTCATATATAGCACACGTGCTTCTAAATCTCATCTTATTTTGAGCATTTCATCATAGATGAGCCTTTTGCTGCTACCTGTACAGAAATCAATGTTGCACATTGTACATTAGACAGTGAAAATAAGTAGCCTATCAAATAGGTGACCAGGCTTTTATTAAAACTGGGGACCCAAGCTTTTCTCAGCAAGTTTTATCCACATTCATTACTGCAGACAAGTTTAATTGTTATTCAGTGGCATTCATGTTAACCATAATCATCTAAACTTTGCCCTCTGTTGGGTAGTCTTAATTATCCAGAGTTGAATCTACTCACAAGCATAAATGATAAATAGCAGAGAACTAGCCTGCAGCAGACCAAAGCAGTTGTTTCAAGGCTCTTGAGAGACTGCTAGTTTGATGCGGATGCTCACATCATCCATCTTACACTGAGATCAGAAACATTTTGTTCATTTTGTTTGTGAAAACGGTTGTGATTTCCTGCACATCTCAGAGGCATGCCCTGGAGAACCACTGACATCTGGTGGTCAGTTCAGTCCTTCCCAACAATACCTGCAGATCCTGGAAAGCAAAGAATGCTAGCTGAAGTGCAGAGATCACTGAAGTCTGAGGGGAAACAAAACTGCTCAGCTTCCTCAGCAATTAGCCTGTACCACAGCACACAGGGCTGCTAGTGTAAACTATCACACCTCTAGGAATGTGTGTTCTTATCTATCTAGAACTAACTCATTAAAAAGAAGAAAAAGAAGGAAAAAGTAAAATGTAGGTTTATCCTACAGAGAATTGTCATAAATATTGAATTTTACTGTGACTTGATCAGATTATATTCTACAGATGGCCTGCCAGAAATGCATGCCAGGGAAGCATTAAGTTACAGCGTTTACTCTGTGTTTAGCTTAGTGGAACTTGTTGGTTACACCTAAATGCAGATGCACTGCAATATACAAATACAAAACTCAGTTAAAGCTGATAGAAGATCAATAGTATGGTTGGATTAAACTTACTCTAGATATAATAAATTTTTTCTAAGCAGAGAAATTTAATTCATCAAGTCAGGGAAACAACCGGCTCATGAAATAGTTACATCAAGCTATATTTTTGACAAATAAGAAGACACATTGTTTCCTAGGTAAGATTTTCTCATGAGTGGAAGGGAGAAATGAGATTTAGGTCTTATTTTGCTGTAGACATAAAACAATATTAAATTATAAGCAAGAGTGGTCAATAATTTTATCTGCTTTATTAACTAGATGGTGAGACTGGCAAGACAGAAACTGCCTCTGCTCCCTCCAGCAAACTTGAGAGTGGATCTTCCTGATGCTCAAAAGTAATTATGGGGAGAGTCCACAGCCACCAGCACCGGATATAAAATGCACTTAGGCCTGTTAAAACTGGCTGTTGACAGGCAAACATCAAAAGCTTTGTTTTGCTTGTTGTAGTTATCTACAGCTTGTAGATATTCTGAGGCCTTCTGACATTCATCAAGAAGCCAGAAAACTTTCTAGACAGCCATCAGAATGTTCAGCTATTCCTCATTGCTTTCTCTCTGCAAAATGATTCAAAGTCTACCTTCAGGTAAATGGGCTGAAACAGGAGCTCAGTTCAAACGTAATATAAGTGTTATTACCTGCTGAGCAGTGGAAAGTATCAAAGTGTTTTTCTACATCTTCCCTACAAGATTGCAGCTTTCCAAGAAAATCAGCATCTGCCTCCAAACCAACCTGTATTTTTCACTCATCACCAATATGACACCTTTCCATAAGTAAACAGACTGCTAAACCTCCAAAATAGGATACCCAACCAGACTGAAACATAGTGGACTATTTTAAATTATTTCTACAAAATACATTGCTGTGCACATTATCTAGTTGGCTGTGGTACGTTGTCTGTAAACATTTCATAGAGGCACATGCAACTGCTAACATAGCTAAGTAGTTTGCATAAAAGAGCCAGTGCTCAAAGTAGAAACAAGGTGCACACAGGAAACTAATATGGAAAAAACTGTATCAAGCTACCACAAGAGCAAAAAATAGAAGGAGGGGATAGGAATGAAAGCAGGATATGTGCACTGAGATAGTTTGGTATGACTCAGCCAGGGCTTGTAGCTGGGCTAGGTATCTGGCTGGGCCAAAGGCTGCCAAGAAGATGCTGAAAAGGCAAATATCAGGTCTTTCTTCTCATCTGTATATCAAGTGAAGTCCAGAATCTGCTGCTGCTGATGCCCCTGGAAATTTCACTTGTGTGGCCCACAAATCATTGATGCTTATACGTATTTCAGGTTTCTTCCTGCACTACTGCATGAACATACTGTGAGAACATTCCTAAAGGTCCAACTGCAAATCAATTGACTTTCTTCAGTACAGAGACACTCAGCTCCCATACATGAAAGGCACAGAGCCTACTCCAAGCATTTAAACTAAGCGCTATTTTTAGCATTTCAACAATGCTGGTTCCTGCACAGTGATGCATTTTACTCACAATCAAAAACTGTCATATTGCTGCGTAGCTATTAAATAAAAACATTATAATGAGGTCAGCTACTAGGCAAAGGAGACAGAAACTGCAACAAAACACTGCCACAGCCCTTGTACCTCCTCATCTGGGAAAAAAAAAAAAAAAAAAAGTACCTTTTTTGCTTTGTTGCCCCCACCAATTTTCTGCAAATATCTTGGCACTGTCAATCCAATTGTACAACAGCAGGAGACAATTACCGTGCGACAAAGCTCTAATTCACAGACACAACCTTTCTTATACACTTTTATCATGGATAGTCTCCTGGGGGAGTAGAGATGGCCTCCACTCACCACCAAGGACAAACAGGTCTAAAGATAATTTTGTCTGGTTCTAATTGATAGCATCACGTTGGCAAATCTCTTCCGAAGACACACGAAAGCACAGTAAGCCATTCCCGCCAGCGTGCCGACCAGCAGGGTGGTGCCCAGAACTCTGGGCGCCCTCTTCTTGGCCACTCGAAATGCAGTTGGCAGCACCGCTGAGATTAATATATTGTTGACACGTCCTAAAACTTTATGAAATGCTTTTCTCTTCAGGACACGCTCATAATATGCTTCCAAGTTGGGCCGTTTTCCATTTCCCCAGTTTCTTCTTGCTAATCCCAAAAACTTCAGCCGATGTAATGTGACAGCAAGTGATACATCTGCCAAACTGAAGAATTCGCCACAGAGCCAAGGCTGACTTCCATCTTCTAATCAGAGATAAAACATGAAGAATTAGGAGCTGACGGAGTACAAACACACATAGAAGCCTGTTTAGCACTATTTCAAAATGCTAATGAACAACACCAACACTTCAGCTTTGCTAGGACTTGAATATTTTACCAATCCTCTCTCCGTTGTCCACACAATAACATAAAGTCTTAGGTTCAGCAGCCTGGCTTACATTTTAAAAGGAAAAAAGAACCACATTCCAGGTTTGTAAATTAAAACCCACATCAAACACCTATTCTTCTCAAGCACACTTCTCAAACCTGTATTAAATTAAACAGGAGCAGAAAAGAAGGAAGACAGTTTGCCTTTTGCTGAAAAGCTACCATTTGCCTTCAGAATTTATCATCTCTCTGTGCCACTCAGCTCTATGGTATCCACTAAAGAGCTTCCAATTTGCTACAGATTTTCAAGCCAAAAATAAACGAATCAGATGACTAACGTGCACCAAACATACCAGCTCCACAAGAAGACAGTTTCTGCTGCCTGTGCTTCTTTTGTGTCTCCTAGACCCAAAATCATGCTGTCTACACCGAGGTGTTTGAGAAATGGTGGATATTCACACTGCCCACCATTACTCAAAAGCAGAGATGAAGGAGACCCAAGGCTCCCTCTGTAGTCAAAGTAAAGAGGTAAATCTTCCTGAGATGACCCAGCAGGCACTGCGGGGCAGCATCATACCTCTAACAGTGATATGAACGAGCAGCTGAAGGGACTTACCTGTACTTACTTATACAGGGAGCTTTTGAAACCTAGGATGTGAAATTAGGTACCTAGCACAGACGTCAGTGAGCACTGTGCTCTAGCTTAGATCTCAGATAGGACTATGCCATTCCCTCCTTATCTGCAGCCTTTTGCATTTTTTCCCACGCAGCAGACATGCAAAACCTGAACCATGCTCTGCAGCACCTCTGCAGAAACAGCAAAATTCTGCAATATCCCTTTGAAGCCATTTGCCAGCCCACAGCAGAGCACGCCACTGGTACCCATCCCCTTCAACCGCCCTGGAAGAAAGGCCTCTGAGCCTGTCTGACATTGCTGGGGATTAACCCAGTGCATTAAGTGACAGAAAGGAAGACCAAGGAGTATTACTTGGGTGAAGGAAAGATGTCTGCAGTGGCAGCAGCAGTAGATGAATGATCTGAGCAGTAGTAAGAGAAGCAGACACTCAGAGATCAGCCAGCAACTGACAGAAGGACTGTTCACAAGACCCCAAAATGTCAGTACCTCAGACAAAATTCAAATAGCCACTGAACAGTCAGTCATATAAATCCTATGAGTCTGTCAGTGTCCATAAGCTCATTGGTATCACACCAGTTGGCTCGTTGGAAAGCCTATTTAGCAGAGAAAGTAAGGGGCTGCTGGGAATGGTGACAGACTGTTGGCCAAACGAAATTCTACCATGCTTTCCCTGCTGAGTCAGCAGGAAAACTAACCTAGATTTTCAGTTGCTTTTTCAGATCTGCTGTCTTAATGTAACCAGTAATTACTGCAACAGCCTTTTATAGAGACAAATGCACGGGTATTGATCCGAGCAGATGCAGCTGATATTGACTGATGCTTCATGCAGCTCCCGGTGAAGTCAGCAGAAGGGTTCCTATAAGCACCACTGGGAGCGGGTCCAGAAGCTCAGTAAGACGACGACTAATCCCATTTAAACAAAATCCAACTTCCAGTTAGGCGGGTGGCAGGTAAACATCACTGCTTTTCAAGAGGGTGGGGGGTTGGGCAATGATTAGAGTGCCTACCCAGATTGCTAATTCTGCACGTGCCACAAACACCAGCACCCTAAGCCCTCATGGTATTTAAATGAAACCTTTATTTTAAATAACCTGCATTTAACATGAATGTCAGGCACATTATAGTGAGCTAAGTCCTACAAACACAACATCAAGAATAACGTTCTGCATTTACAGTTTTTTTTTGTTTTGTTTACAAAATATTGCAAGATTGTGCAGCTAATTATACTCCCACTGTGCAGAAAATGTGACCCAGCCCTAAGACTTGCACCCAGTGACAGCAGCAGTAAACCCACCAAGTGTATAAAACAGTATTGATCCATTCTGTGAAGTTAGATCAGCGTATGCTAAAAGTATCTGTTTGGATACATTAAAACCATATATGGTTTTAAAAACTATAATGGTGCTGCCAACCACCCTACTCTGTCTTTCCAAACATAAACATCAACAGGATTTAGCAAGAATAATTCCTTACCTGGTGTTTCCTCATTTCGCCGCTGCAATTCAGTCTCAACCTGATCCAAAACTTTCTCCAGTTCATCCAGTATTTTCTTTAGGTATTTTATATTATCGTGATCCAGCAGTTTAGACTAAATGCATGTACAGGTTAGGGTTTTAATCATTGTATAGAGTTTACACATTTAAAAGAGAAACTTTTACTTAGATGCTACAGTACTTATTCATAAAATGTGATTATTTTCTCCATGTAATCAGCTGGATACCATTTGGATATACTCCTGACAATTCAGAATATACAAGAAATACATTAGAGATGTCAGATAGCAAGGTTTGCCTCAACCTGCAGGGTGCTCAACATTCCAACAGCAACGCTGATGTCCACTTACCTCTGAAGTCAGTGGAACCAGTCCAATGCCTCAGCACACACTTGAAGCGTGTAGCTGATCTGGGGGACACAGCTTCATGCCTTGTAGGGTTAAACCATTGCATGACTATACTGGCAATGACAGGTGAAATAAATGTTTGTATTGTCACAGAAAAAATCTAACACTAACAAGCTCATAATAAAGGAGTGGAATACCATGAGTTTTCTTACTTTAAGGCGTTTCTGTTTTGCTATATAGGCATCTTGAAGGTCTGGATTTTCTTCTGCAAGCTTCTTCAGCTCTGATTCTGTGTTACTTATCTGGCCTGATAAAAAAGACAATGGAATGGCATTAGATATCCAAACGTACCCATACTTCAATCCATAGGAATTGATTAGTAGCTTGTGTAAAAATATCACATCAAAGAAACAGGAAGTCGTACTTCAATGAAATATTCTTGCCAAGTTGAGATTCAAAAACATCACGGTCTGGAAAACTTAACTGCTGCATAAATTGACCACACCACACCTTCCGTTCATCAGTTTGCAATAATCTATATAACATGGTGATCTGACAAGCAGCATTGAGGAACTTTTGCTAATATGTCTCTCTTATTTGGGTAAAATCATTTTGCTACCAACAACTATGGAAAATCCCTGAAATTCTGCTACTACTACCCTATGGCCCTGATTTTTTTACGCCTCAATTCCTGAGTTGCCAACATCGTTTTCATGCTGTAAATGTGCAGACATGTCCATGGGGAGATTTTCAATACATAAATAACCCCACAGCAAAAGCCTAAATACCACCGAATATGGAACTAAGGTATTTTCAGTCAGCTAAAATGTGACACCAAAGCTGGTGGATTTTGGAGATGTTCCTTAAGGAGTAGAACACTCATTACATGGCTTAAAGAAGAAACAGTGTGAAAAAATTGGATAATTATATTGATTTCTATTGTACATGTATAGCCTTTCTCTCCTTAAAATGGGGCTTTGCTTGAAAACGCTGTACTTGCAAACCTAGAGTATCAAAAGATAGTGAATAAGAAGTTATCTCCTAAAATTAAATATTTCTAGTAGTAAATGGAGAACAGAGTAATTATAAAGCATGAATCACCTATTATTGTACATGGTAATTAAGATTAGTTCCAATAAAATCTTTTAAATTACACTGGTAAAAACTTCTTACTAGAAATTAATGAACTCACTGTTTTATATATTCTTTGTTTCAGCCTGATGCGACTGTGAAAGCCATCTTTCAACACAGCGCATGAAGAAGTTGAAGGATGTAAGTGCACAACAAAAATCTTATATATGTAATTAATTACTTTATTGGATTTGGGATGCATAAACATAATACATAACTGACTGGTGGGTTATTATATCTAGCACTTTGAAAAACATCAGGTTTTCAAAGCTGAAAGCTAAACTGTCTGGAATAAGTTTGAACAAAACACACATTTGAACAATGGAATTGCTTAGGAACATCTACAAGCTATTCAAATAAACTTTTTAAATGAAGAAGGCAGGCTACGCTTTAAGCGTAAAAAGATACAAAAACATCCTGATTTAGACAAGTAGCAATCTTACCTCTACCAACGTGCGCACGTGTGTGTGCACATTGACAACAATAATTATAAACTGGAAGCTAGAGGGGTAAAATACATGTAGTCAGCAGAACAAAAGGCAACATGGGAAAACGAACTGTAATAACAGCACTAGTATTAAGTGAAAACAGAAAAACCATCAGTAATGCCGATGAGTAAATCAGAACTGCTCAATAAACAGCGGTCATCCACGTTTGGGGGGGAAAAAAGACAGTACATTGATTATCGTAATTCATATTACTTCCATTAATAAAAATCACTGATTATGTTTACTGAAATTACCTATTCCAAATCACACCAGACACTTTCTATTAAAAAATATTTTTAAATAACCATAGATCATCAGAATGGCAACACTGATTTCAAGTATATTGCATTTCCAGCAGTCAGAGAAGAAACTACTACTGCGCTAATGCTTTACAAAGCATAACTCATGTAACTATAAAGAAAACTGTGTAACTTCACTTCTGACAAAATAACGGTGTTGATTAAGAAAATGACTTGCTGAAAATTTTATGGAGGTGGGTAACAGTTTCTTGGAAATAGAGCTTCAAAAGCTAACCTAGTGTCATCTTCTATGATGTTATTTATTTGGCTATACCATATTTAAAAGACTCTGAAGTATTCGACTTTGTTCTATGGCGTATTCTAAAATACAGAAAGTCAATATGATTCACGACTGACAAAAAAAAAATCAGGGGCTCATCATCCAGTGGAGTCCTCAGGACTCAATCCCATGTCTGTTTAGAGCTGTTTAGTTCTTTTCTTAGTACTTCAGAGGAAATATAAAAGCGTTAATTCAAGTTTGCCATAGTACAAAGATGAGGTGGAATAATTTAAGAAAAAACATAGCAGGGATAGCCAGCGGGCTAGATTGGATGCTAACGTGGGCCTAAACGAGCAATACCTGTTTCAGTGCAATCTGATCTAAAATATAATTTGAAGCAAAAGATACAGTCCAAAAAACGTCAACAGACGACGTTTTGTGTAGAGAAGGCTGCAAGTCTGCAAGCAGATCTGAAAAGCTAGACTGAGGTAATGATCAGTGATCAGCTGTACAAGGATTCCCATGCAATTCTGTGGTTGAAAAGAGCAGCGGAGTCCTTGAATACACATACAATAATAAAAGAAGAATAAAGAATTAAATATTATCCCCCAATTGATACTAAAGGGAACACAATCCAAAGTGTGTCGAAATCCAGATATGTCCAAATCCAGGGAGAAACAAAAAAAAAATAAACAAAAAAGAGCTGTGAGAACTGAAAGATTATTTGCCAATGGTTTTTTACTGAACTTTTTAAAAATTAAGTATTTGTGACAACTACTGGATTTAAAACTAGACTTCATTTAGGGAGGTTCTCTGCTGTACAGGGAGCTGGCCTACACCACCTGCAGTTATTTCCTCTGCTCTTAATATATTTTTCCATGGGAAAATGGTATGTGTAGAAAAGTCCTCCAGATAAAATATTGACTCCAGGGAAGTCAAAGAACATTTTAACATTGATTCTAAGAGACCTCCACTTCATCCTTTATTCTGATTCTATACCGCTGTGTTATCTGCACACAGGGTTTTGGTTTAAATTGTGCTTTAACGATTTCCATTTGTCAGATGAACCCAGGCTACTTCCTTCCAGTGCTCTTCTATTTCTTTATAGGCATAAACAACAGGATCAGAAACTAAAATAGTTACAGCTGCCATTGCTGTCATTGTCTGTTATGCACAGGAAACACGTTTTCCATCATCAGGAAAATTAATTCTATAGACACCTCAAAAACAACACTTCCTCTTTCCCATTTTCCAGTGATAAGTGACTACAAAATCAATAAAAAGCATATGCAAAAATAATTGAGGATTGCAATTAAAATCATAAATATGGGCTAATATCTTCTGCTTAAGGCACACTAAATATACAAGACGAATGTAATCCAACATCTTATTAAATGATACGGAGCCAGGTCTATAGCAGTACGTACTACGAATTCTGCTTGTAGCATAGGCTGGAATCATGGAGTCCACGGTTAACTCGGGGTGGAGGATGCAGCCATGCGTGTAGGCATCCATAGGCAAGGAGTCTAAAAGCTCTCTGTAGTGCTGCACCCTTGGATAATACATGCTCCCTTCTGCTGGCATTAATCTTGGCACTTCCTCTGCAACACAAAATTGAAGTTAAAAACAGAAAAACCATGTAGCTGATAGGAAGCACTTCCAAAGGCACCTCAGTCCAGCTAGCACAAATGGCACAGCCATTGAGATCTCCCTATTCCCCACTGTCACTCCATAGCTCAGCAAAACGTACATCTATATTCCTTATTTTAAATGTTTTGAATAATCCCATTGCTATGCAGCAACCCCCAGAAGCACACATTTAAGAGGCCTTCGTATCAGCAAAGCTGATTCAGCACATACATTGTGCTCCTAGGGATGGGTGATGATGGCACACAACCTCAGCACTCTCACAACACAGGGTCTGATAAGCTGTCACACCCGAAACTCTACTACAGCTGTAATGCTGTGAGAACTGCAGTACAGGAATCCTGGTCCACGCATCATTGTATGTATTCCTGCACACCACTGAGTTTTATCCCACCCTTGATCTGCCAAGGCGCCGCCTCCTCATTTGACCAAAGTGCCCATCTAAAACGCCCATCGTGTTCACCTAACAGGGACCTTTTGTTCACTCCTGGGAAATTACAGCAGAACCACAGAACCTCTGAAATACAAAATGCTATCTCTTCGCACCTAAAAAAATACAGCTCTGCATTTTCTTCTGAAATGGAGGAAGGTTATTTTCCAGCAATGTAGACATAAATAATGTCAAAAGCCACCACTTGCAGGTGTTTTCTTCCTACTTTTTTCTCTCTCTATTCCATCTTTTGCTCCAAAAACAACTGACTTGTTCTACTTTCTTTTTTATCCCCAAGATTTTTCTGGAACAAACCAGCAACACACATGATGCTTTCTTTGCTGCAGAAAAGTAGGAGCTGCCTGACAATGGCAGTGGTGCAGTTCTGATGAATACATTATGCTCCGTGGCAGCCTCAGAACGGAACCAGCAAGCACAGTGCTGTCATTTTGACTTCTCTATACAACCAGAGTAGGTAAGAAACACAGCAGCATGCTTTTTTTTTATGTACAGCTCCTTGTAAAGGTACCAGAAGGCTGTGACTAGCCCATTCTAAAGGAAGGCATTTTGTCCCATTCCACCTGCTACCAGAACGGCCCATTTACTTGTGGAATTATGAACGTTTTGTGGTCAAGAACAAACATCAAGCGATTCAGAACTGACCCTGACACTGCTGTGTGATGCTTGTACTTGGGAAAGATGACACACTGAAACGTTTATTACCATCTACAAATGTTGCTTCAAGGTAATCGATAATCTGCGTTGCCTCACAGATAATATTTTCCCCATGGATAAGGACGGGTACTTCTCCAGATGAATTTAAACGCATAAACCACGGTTCATTGTGTTCACTCAGGGGCAGATTTACATCATGTTCTTCACATTTTAGTGCTTTTTCAGCAATGGCCAAGCGTACCTGGAAAGGTATTACCAGAGTCAGCAGATGGGAAGTGAACCACGGCCAGCTGCACCCGTTCTGCCAGCCCCGCTCCGCGTCAGGAGGCCGGGCTCTCCCCTCAGGGGCGGCCCTGGTTCTGGGCACCTCGCTCTGCCTCCGACCTCCCCAGCGCCCCCCGAGGACACCCACAGCCGACCCAGACCTTCGCACCCCTCCCCTCAGGGCACCTGGCCCGGCGCCTGCAGGCCGCCGCCCGGCCGGGAACCGCCCTATCGTCGCCTGCCCCGCTTCAGGCAAAGCGAGGCGGCTTTGGCGGCCACCGCTGCTCGCCGCCCCCCT
>VXAV01010537.1:139454-154389 GCA_013399715.1 Alectura lathami | reverse complement strand
TTTGAAGTGAACAATATAGCTCCGGTCAATTTTTATGCTATGGCGTAGTGAGGACAGGGGAAAAAAAAAATAGTGTCAGGTTTCTACCGCATGCTAATGAGAGTCTGTATTCATAACCCCCACCCCCAAACCATGATTTTAATAGAAATGTTGGGANACACCAGTGAGGATCCTGTGGTCCTAAGGGAACTAAACTGCTGCTGTCTTTTCTCAATCACTGTGCTTAATTCCCTTATCTGAAGGACGTACAACACTTTGAATTCCACAGCTCCTGTCATGCCATCATTGTTGTTGTATTCCAACATCATCTATTTAAAATGTTTAAGAAGAGTAACACTTGTGATAACATTACATTTATTTAGTTTCATATAAGTCTCTTGTTGACTGTCCTCCAGGTATCTCAAAAGGCGGTTTTGTGCACTTGTGCTGTCCTGTACAGAGTGAGGGGTTTCTGTGGTGTTCTGTGGTCACTGCTAAGTTCCTTATGTAAGAAACAGTCTTCAGCCAATAACTTCGGCTCAGGCAGGCTCTCGAGTGAAGTATTTTATCAACACCATTGCAACAGCGGACAACCTACAGGTAGGTACACCTGACAGGAGGCACACGTACTGCTTATATTCCGTATTTCCCCACCGCTGGCCCCTCCCCTGTTTCCTGTTCTGTACGCCAGGGTTTACAGCCTATCTGACACTTCTAAAAAATCCCGCTTTAGTTTAAATCTCCCACTACTCTTTTAAGGACGCCCTCTTCCCTTACTTATCTCTTTCCTTTCATGGCAATCCTCTTGCCACACCTCCGACCTCCAGGATGTACAGAAACCGTGGTACCGATTTTTGCCCCTGAGTGTCCTTTACCATCGCTTAAGTACACCATTATCACCCTTTTGCCCTTGGCACCAGCAGGATTGTGTCCCTTACTATTGCTTAAGCACACCATTACCATCCTTTTGACTTTGGTGCGGACAGGAATGTGTCCCTTACAGGACTTAAAAATCACTTTCTTTGGCTTTACTGTACATAGAACATGGCTTTACTGTACATAGAAATCTATGCTGTATCAGTAGGCTTTACTATAAACCACCTTCTTGTGCAGGGGACCACAATACTCTTTTTCTTACACTTAGATCACATGGAAAGCTTGTCATGCATTTAAATTATCCTGAGGTTTTTCTGTCGAAGTACATAACGATAATGATTTTGTGAAACTTTTCTTATTAATGAAAAGTGAACATCATGGCTTTTTGAATATTTTAAGTAGTCCCTTAATTGTTACATATGTCTGATAATAGTGCCACGTGAAAGTGTACTTGCAGAAGAGTGCCAAGCCTCATTTAGTTGCTAATTGTGGAGTATTCATGTCAAACTGCTCTTAATCTCTCAACCTTTTGTTTCTTTTAGCATATGTAGGTCTTCATGTTTGACATCCAGTTTCTTGTCAGTTGTTCTGTGCAGTGTGTNTTATCTTAATGTTTATTTGGAGAGCAGAGTATTGCTAGAAATCTAAAACTAATCTTTACAATTTCTAGAAGTTTTTGATCTTCAGACTACCGCTTTCCTTCTAGGGTTGTATGTATTTATTGCCTGGAAAGAGAGAATGGAATGTAGAAGGAGTAAATAGGAATGGGACTGCAAATACTGGTTGTAGTATTCATTTGAGACAGTCTTATTTACATCAGTCACATCTGAAAAGTACAGTTGATTCAGTATATGTTCAAAATCATCAAATGTGCAACTGTCGTCCAAATGGTATTACATAACAAAAAATGTCTTAGCTATGTGAATTTTCTAATAGAATTAAGCTGGAGGGAAAATGTATCGTACCTCATGAAGCACAGATTGCAGAGAAGTGTTTTGTGATCTTGTACTCCCTGCTGGGAATTTTGGTTGGAGTTATGAATACAGAATGTGGCCCAAACGGACTGGGAAATGGTTGGAGACTTGAACAATTTCATATTATTTAGTATAAGCCAAGAAATACTCCGTAATTACTGACAGGTGGTGTAGAATTGTACACTGAAATTGCCTACGTAATTGTAGATTGTTGATATTTTATGTGTAACCATTCTGATTTTAACATCAATTCACTAGTCATCACATAATTATATATAAAGAGACTTCACTAGATACCTGTTATTTCCTGAGGATCCATTACAGTCCATCAGACAAAATATGTATTCAGTTTTTTAAACTTTGTATTATAATATAAGGATTTTCAAAATAAGTGTTATTTACCCAATAGACTGTAAAGATTTCCTTGGAATCACTGTAAATAGTCTGCTCCTGTTCAGGGAAGTCTGAGATAACATAGCATGAGCTGCACTGGGTTGTATAACAAAAGTGTAATATCCTTGAGGCTGCGGAATGTTTAGTTAATGCAAGGTTTAGCTTGATTTTATAGATGTTATTGATTTTTTATAGTATCCAAAATACAGAGTCCTTGTAGTCAGTTAGTTCATGGCCCTGCATGTGAAGAATCCCGCTAAATACAGTTGAATGAACCATCACTAAATGTTGAGTACAACCAGTTACTTTGAACAAAATAAAGACCAGGGTGTGTGCTCTCAGAATGCATTTGAGGCTGACTTCTGCATTTCAGACTAGCAGCTGTATAGGTACCTTCTGTTGGAGCAGTGTGCAGGGTATACTGTATGTTCACTTGGAGATAGGTGAGCTGCTATCTTTTTAGGTATCTTAAAGATTTTATCTCTGTAGATATCTTACATATTTTTGATCTTTACGTCTTCAAAGCACATTTTTAAGAGAAGACTGCTTCTCTTGTAGACATGCTATAAATGCATTAATCTATTGTTAAGAACGATTATTTGCAAAATTCCTTCAGCAAAAAGCAAGATTTTTTTTGGTGTCAGGGTCACCAATAATGCTAGTGCAAATTATGTCATAGTGAAGAGGAGAAACTGAAGTATTAGTTTTTAATGTTTGAGGCATCTTAAGGGAATTAATATTTGCCTTTCAGGCTTTTGCAAACCAAAATTTACATTGACACTTTAACTGTGTGGGTGAGGGTTTTGTTTGTTTGTTTCTTTCTTTTTTAATATTTAATGCTCATCTTTAGAGATGTTTTTCTTGGAAGTGAGTAAGTAATTTTACTCCAGCCCTTATCCCAGTGCATAAGTTATTACTGGAGTGTATACCCATAGTTCCAAGTCCATAATGGGGCGAAGTCTTCCTCCGCGCTAGTGACGGAATCATTCTTCCTTATTAGTCTACAATCTGGACTCTATAAGCCTGCTGTGTTGGAAATTTTCTAAATGCCCATTCAGGACAACAAATTATTTTCCTGGTTTTGGACTCAATTTCAGTCATACTTCTGATGTCTTTAGACAGATATATTTTATTATGAATGAAAGGAATTATTTCCTAAAAATTACAGAAACTTTTCTACATCAAACCAGAAATGTGTATTTTCAAATGTAGTATATTTAAATATATATGTATGAACAAGTGATTCTGCAGTGGTCAGGCTTTGAAGAATCCATCATTTTCTCTCAATTAACTCTGAGGTGTGCCCTTCTAAAAGTTGTCTGCATCTTTGAGTGAAAGCGTTAATACAAAACACATGCTTAAGTACCCAGTAAAAATCTTAGTAAATGCATCACAAAAATACTTCTAATTTTCTTAAGTGTATGTATACATCCTTACTGATGTGAGGTTGTAAAATACTGATTTTTTTATTTTAGTTGTTTTATTTATTAGTTTCTTTATTGGTTAATTACATTGGTGGTACATCTTACATATTTGTCCAGATGTAGAGTCCTCAGCACAGGAGGGACATGGACCTGTTGGAGCACATCCAGGGGAGTGCCAGAAAAATGATCTGAGGGGTGGAACACCTCCTCTGCGAGGACAGGCTGAGAGAGTTGGGGCTGTTCTGTCTGGAAAAGAGAAGGCACGGCCTTTCAGTATCTAAAGGGGAAGAAGAAAAAAGAACAAGTAAAAAGGAGACAGACTCTTTAGCAGGGTCTGTTGTGATGGGACATGGGAAAATGGTTTCAAACTGAGAGATGGGAGATTTAGACTAGATATAAGGAAAAGTTTTTTACACTAAGGGTGGTGAAGCACTGGCACAAGTTGCCTAGAGAGGTGGTGGATGCCCCATCCCTGGAGACCTTCAAGGCCAGGCTGGGCAGGGCTCTGAGCAACCTGATCCAGCTGTAGGTGTCCCTGTGCACTGCAGGGGAGTTGGACCAGATGGCCTTTAAAGGTCCCTTCCAACTCGAATGATTCTATGATTATAACCAAAGCAGTCTTGACTAGTTTCCTAATATGTAGGGCCGGATGGTGTCATCCATAAAGCAAACTGACCGTGGTGCCATATAGGTGGGGTGATCCAGCCCTTTTTGCCTTGCTACAATTGTTGGGGACCTTGTGCCTCAGTTAGCCTTGGCCTCTCCTGGTGCTGTACTGTCTGCTACCACTGATTGAACCTCAGTGCTTTCATCTGCTTCCCTGAGGAGCAGGGGCAGCTACTTGAAAAGGATCCTACAAGGTCTGTGTGGCAGGAGCCCTGTGCTGAAGTACTTGAAGTGAAAAGCAATGTCCTACTTTAATTAGTAACTTGTGGACTGAATGATCAAAATAAGAGTGAACAGAAACTTTTTTTTTATAAGTTTGTAGCAAATCTGAGAATAAGTGATGAAAGATTGGTGTTGAATCATAGAACATGATATTATGGGATGTGGCATCCCCTTTTGTATGGTAATTTTGTTTGTAGAATGATTGGGTACAGACTTGTGTTTTAACTTTAATGAGTCAAGTTGAAATAACTTGCCAACACATTCATGTGTCTCAGTTTGTTTTTAAACTGCATTTTACATGAGGAGAAATTGCAAATAGTAAATGTCAAGGATTCACTTGAGGCATTACAATTCCAGAGACATGAAGCAAATACATATTTGTCTTATTACTGACACCAGATTAAAACTGGTCCATGGAAAGCAGCAGTTTATAACTCTTTGGAGACATAGTTACAAATGACCTGTGGGAGGTCAGAGATGCTGCAACTTCTTAAATACGTATTACAAGCATGTCATTAATAAGAAATGAGGGAAAAGATGTTCATTATCTTTCAAAAAGCTTATTTTCATTGAACAAGAGTTGAAAGGTTTATATTTCCTAGTCTCAACTGATCATTTCCTTGTGGCCTATAGTGTATGGGAGTAGGAGGGCAGTGCAATCCTTCTGGATGCTTTAGTCCTCTATGTTATCTTACTACATTAATATAACTAATCCATTGTGCTGTATTGTTTGCCTGTTGATATTAGTTTGCTTAAATCTGTCTAGAGCACAGGTGGGCAATAAGTTGTGATTTAAATGTGATTTGTATGAAGCGTGTTTTTTTTTTCTTTCATGTTTTTGCTCACATTGACGTCTCAAAGATAGAACTCACTATAGTAATTCACATACAGGGTAAACAGCACAGAGTACAAGCAAAATGTGTGGGTGCTGCTACGGTGTTAGCTGAATCAAATTAGCACAGAGAGACTGAAAGGCCTTCTTATATCAAGTATATATATATATAGATAACTAATGATGCTATTTCACTGCCAGAGTAACAGGTATCAGCCAGGTATTTTAGATCATTAATATAAAGTTAGATTTTTTTTTCCTATGTGGCAGACCAAAGTGAATCCCAGCAGTTAAAGAAATCACAGAAGTTACTAAACGAAGAGAAGCTGTGTATGTCAAAACAACCTGAAACACAGTGTTTAAAAAAAAATAAATAAAAAAAAAAAATCTTTATACCACCATAAGCAGTTTTGTCAAAGAAGTTAGTCTTTTCCATACACACTGGAAAAACTATTTGAAGCAGCTGTAGTCCTTAGAGCCTTATGATTTGTGTGGTTAGCAGACCTGAACCTCTTCGTTTAGTCTGTGGTTTAGAGATCGCGGTGACCCCAGAGTGGTTTTATTCTGTCTTGTTAATGTGGATTCTTAGTGGAATCTATATTATTTTCCCCAACCTTTTACATCTAGTTAAAATGTATTAGTGAGGAAACATCTCAAGAGTTCTATTTTCTTAAGAAACAAAGTTTACATCCTTGAAGGGGAAAATGATTTACATGGGGATAAGGAGAGCCCATCTGTATGGGGGAGAGAGGACGATGGAGAAGGAACAACAAAGCCGCATTCCTAAATCATGAATCTGAAGAATTAAGACTTTGAATGCATACAGAGGAAAGTATTTCCATTATAAAAGTTTTAGCACCATTTGAATCTTTTAGAACTAGAGCACTTTTTTCTTTCCTTACAGATGGGAAAGACGACCTTTAAAACATGTCTTACTGCTATGATAACATATTGTATCTCTTTGTGCTTATGTTATAGTCAAGGGATTTTGTGGAACATATATTTCTTTCAGTCTCTTCATTTTTCTGAATTGCCTTGCTTTTGAAATGAAGTCTGGAGTTGTACTGATGGGTAACTTCTGCCAGAATGGAAATAGAGGGGCTTGACTGCACATAACAAGCAAGTTGAGATTATTATTGTGAACATGGAAACCACAATAATTAGTTCTATGTAACTTTTCCAAATAAAAACCCTGAAAAGAAATAAAATATTCATATGTGGCAGAAATCTGAAACAAGATAAGACTTAAAAGCTGCTTTTGCAGGCCTTTGTTAAATTTATTTGCATATTTTTTGGCAAAGTGTGTTGGCTTCTTTAGAGCTTAAGAGTTAGTCTTGTATGACAGAAAGGAAAAACAGCTTAGAATGTCTTAAGTTATCTGGGATATCAAGTTTTATTTTATAAAATGAGGAACCAGAAATAGGTATGTAAATTTGCTGCATTATCTAGCATTGATGTAGGGTCTACTTGAGGGAGGGAAATCAGTCCAGACCTTATAAATTCCATTCAAATACACTGAATGAATTGAAAATTGCTGTTGTTAAACATAAATCCTAAAATAAAAGAGTTATGTGGACAGAAAATTAGTCATGCATTTTCCCCCCCTTGTTATTTGTTGAGTTTCTACCAATATTAGAAAACATAGTAGCCAATTTCACACTACAAGTGCACAGCCAAAAGTAGCTTTCTTGTCTGATTTTGTGAGTGGAATGCAGTGATCTCTCCAAATCTTTTAGGTAATACACACATGTGCCTCTATGACATCTTTTTGGAAGTAGCAGTTGCTACCAGGCAGTTCCAGTCTAGCACATATAAACCACATCACACTAATTTTGTCCGTTTTCTATCTAACTTGAAAAAAAAAACTCCAGATTATTTTTATAGGTGAGGAAAGACACCATTGTCTTATCCATATTTCATTGACTCTTCCTGTTATAAGAGTAGTCTCAGATTTATGAGGCACTATTCATTTTCATTTGAAGCTTTTCATGTATGTATTTTTTTTTGCCATACTATCTGTCAACTAAAAATAACTCAGTTGCAGAAATGACAGATCAAATTTTATGATGAAATAATAAAATCTACTGCTGTGAACATGTTACTTCAGGCAAAAACAGTTGCTTATGCTGGCTGGAATGTTCCTCTGATGTCTTTAAATAACTTCATTAGTCAATAAGATATGGTTTAATTATTTAAGAGACAAAAAAAAAAAGATGAGCTTTTGGTATTTACATCACCCACTGTTTACTCTTTTTAGAGTATTTCTTTATATTAGAGCTGCAAGCACTTGAAAAACCCCATCTGACTGTCAAAATATCTTTTTGTTTACAAAACCAGAATCTTTTAGCCACTGCAAGCTCTTGAATGTTTCCTGCTGGGATCGCAAGCTAACATTTTTTGCCAGTAGGCACCACTTTCAGTTCATGGGGACCTGCTGTCACCTAAGGAGATTTTCTTTCATGTGTCTTTCCTTTTTGTTGTAGATTCTGAGGTGACTGATTCTTAGGAGAACCTCACTTTTTGTCTTTCTGAGAAGCAGTTTGTTATGCACTACGCACACTTTCTGCTTGGACTGGCATCTCTCAGCTCTTTAATGTCAGCCTTCTCCTCCATCAGCAAACACCTATTTGGTGAAATTTCACCAGCTCAGTATCGATTTGTGGAGTCTGTCTCAGGGGATGAACTCAAATAACTTTTATAACATATCTGTCTATGATGTCAACACTTGGGTGGCTGTGTGGTAATCTGAGTTTGTTTTATTTGCAGAAGGCGTACACTGTGGGTAGAGTATGTAAGTGAGCTTGTTTGCAGGAATTACGATCTTCGCCTGTATCGGTGAGCCCATTGAGCTCCTACATAATGATGCTTACACTTCCCTGTTGAGCAAAAAGTGGAGATGGTAGAGACTTTGGGAAGTGGAAGGAGGAGGAGGAAGTGCTAAGGCAGATTAACCAGGAGCAAAACAAATTTTCTGGTTTCTTCTGGGGTTTTGATTATCCCAAAAAAGGAACAGAAAGTTGAATTGCTTTTCCGCTACCCAAATTATTCTCCTTATTGGGATGCTTGCCAGAGAGCTTTTTTTTTCCTCTTTTTTTCTTTTGAAAGAAAAGGTTAACTGAGGTAGAAGCTGCAGATGTTGAAAATGACAATGTATGCCTCAGTTACGCTGAGTGCACAAAGAGAAGGTTATGAAAAGGTTTTATTTCTCATCTTCATTACCATCTTTATCTTACATCTCTTAATTTAGCCTTATTGCACAAGGAAGATAGTAACAATGACATTGTGGTTTTCACGTGATATTTTCTCAAGGAAAGCAATGAAAGCGATGTTAATTAAATGATTTAAGAGGACCATGAAAAAAAGCTTTGGAAATATTTCAGGCAGGACTAATTTAGTTTGAGTGGAATAATTCGGTGAGACTCAGAAGTGGAATGTTCTGTAGTATTTTTTTTTAAGATAGTTGTTTCATTTAAAATCAAATTTGTCTTTTGACTTCTGTAGAATTGCTGATAGAAAAATGCAACATTCTCTGAAAATTCCACTAATACCAAAATCTTTATAGTATTGTCATACTTAGAAAACAGATTTGCTCCTTGAAATTTCCTTAAAACATGGACATTTTCTCATCTGCAAAGAAACTAGTAAGTAGTGTGCGCTCTGTGACTTATTTTAGGACAGTACAATGCTTTCTTTTTTTTTTTCTTTTTCTTTTTCTGCTGTTAGAGTAGAATCACAGAAAAGCATTTCAGAAGCTTGAACTTGTATCAGAATGTCTGAATAACATTATTTCAGGGGTAATACATGTTGCTACTACTATGTGGTACAGTCCATCCATTTGTTTTTCTTGCGTGTCTGTGTCCTCCTGCTTCTGTAACTCCTCTGGCATTTCAAATGCAAAAAGCAACTGTTTGCTTATGCTGTGGTATCAGCTTATTTGTAGCAGATGGAGTTTTTTATTTTACTGTTAGATCTTCTACAGTACAAGTGTTCTGTACACCACTAGTAATGCTTTTAAACTTTTTTTGAACAAGGATAGTAGTAGTCTGGCATTCTGCAGATTTAAACTGTTTTGTAATGATAAACTGGAGTTCCAGTCTGTCATGGAAGGAGAGTAGGAGGCCTTTAGTCAAGGATGTATCCTTACCAACTACACAAAGTTTTACTCCCAAAATAGATGACTTCCAAAATAGATGTATCCTTTGAAGACTTCTACCATGACAATCTCTTCATTTGCCTTTGCTAAGTGGCCCTTATATTGTAAATTCACATCAGGCCTAAAGTCAGTGGAACCTTTCAATGTCCTGGAAAGGTCAGTTTCAAGTAGCATCTAGTTCTCTACCTATATGCTCTTCTCAAAACATCACATTCCAACAAGTGCGAATTAAACCACCATTTCCTTTTCAGAGAATTCAGACAGTTTCACCATCTTTGAATGATTATACTTTTTCCCGTTGTAAAAGAGAATTTCTGTTCTGTTCCTAGAGATTAATCATGGTCAACAGATGATCTGCACATGTCCAGCAGTACAGCTAATATAGTAAATGATTTTTTAAAAAAAGAATAATTATGAAATAGTGGAATTTCAGTAATTTCTTTTAATGTGGCTGTACTGACTAGTCAAATATGTGATATTACTGGTCCACTGAACTAGTTATCTTCCTGACAGAGCACAGTCTGGTCTCTTTAGAGTCATTCTTTAGATAGCTTTGGTCATTATGTCATTCTTTAGACTGAAAAGCAGGAACTTGCATACTTCCTGAAGATTTAAAAATCATTATTGCCTTCATCCTCTCAGTTACCGTGTGATAAGGGATCATTACAATCAAGCTTTTCCTCTATAGTGTATGTGAAGAAGCTTGATTTAATTCCTTGTAGGTATTTCTGTTTCTCTTTTTTTGCAAAGCTGTTACAAGAGGAATCATGATTTCATCTTCTGATTATCTGTGGTCATCCGTATGAGATCAAAGGCCATTGCATAATAAAGTCACTGCAATAGAGCCATTTCCCTTTTTCTGCTCCTGCTTTGACTAATCTGGTACTTCAAAGGATACACCATCTGCCTTATTTCAGAGGTACTTGCTTCAAAGCTAGCCACATTTAACAGAAAGGCAGGTAATGAAGACCCTCCAACACCTCTTTCAGTTCTAAAAGGGGAGAAAAAGCCCAACAACAATCCCCAGTCAATTAGTTAGATTCTATACTTCCTCTAGTAAGATCATGAAGTGTGTGGTACAGTGATATTTTTAATAATATATCAGAAATAAAAAAGAAGAGATGTGGTTTCATCTTCTTGTCCAACAGATCATTTCTTTAATCAGTTCTCTAGGCAAATCCTTTGTCCAGAAACAAAGCATTATCAAGGAAAAGATTTCTTCATAGAAAATATGTTTGAATATATGTATTTGACTTCAGACTTTCCTTTCTGAACCGTGAACTGCTTAATAGGACTGTATGTAGTTTTATGCCTAACCCAGAAGAGATTAAGATCATGGTTTTCCTTTCCATTTTCCTACCAATCGTGTACAGGCCCAAATTTGTGTGTGGCACATCACAAATACAGATATTTCAGTTCTGTCTTTGACCCAGGGGCCTTACCTTCTGTACCTGAATCTTGGTTAAGTCAGTAACCCAGTGTATTGACAAATTATCCACAGAGTAAAGTAAACTGCAGTTTATCAGTATGAACAGATACTAATTTTTTTTTTTTTTGAGAAATTGTGCGGTCTCTTTTGAACAACATGAAAAGTTTAAAAGTAGTAAGTTGAGATAAATTTAAAATAGAAAGCATTAACTTAGAAGGAAATTGCTCTTCTCTGGGTCAGCAATCTCTCCTGTTGCAGAAGCAGATGAAGTGGGAGTGCTGTGTACCATTGAAAATATGCTTCATGCCCAGAAATCTCTTAAGTCAGGTGGCATTTTTGTAGGATACACTGTACTAGTAACACATGTATTTCATACTAGTAGTTTTTTTACAACTGCAAAACTTGAATTCAGCTCACTGGACATTCTGGAGTACCAGTGGGACTTCCTTAACTAATGTAAGATGGATCATCTCTTCATTTTTATGCTATATTTATCCCCAGCCAATTTAAAAGTGCTGCAAAAATGTGAATTCCTCTTTGACATAAGAGACAGAATAAATGGAACACCCTTCTCCACCACCAAATTAGAAAGTTTCAGTAACTTCCAGGCAAAACTCTAACTATACAACCACCTAAAACCAGTAACACACAGAAATTTTCATGGTTATTAGTTTTTATGATGGAAGGAAGAGAAAGTGCTAGTTTTAGGTGATTATTTAGAATAAAATGCTTGTAATTGTATTTTAATGGTGACTGTCTGCTGCATTGTGGGAATTAGTGGAAAGACTCTTGTGGTTTAACCTGGCAAGCAGCTGTGCACCACACAGCCTTTTGCTCACTCCCCTCCACCCAGTGGGGTGGGGGAGAGAATCAAAAGACAAAGTAGAACTTGTAGGTTGAGATAAAAACTATTTACTAAGATAGAAAAGGAAAAGGGAGGTAACAGTAAACGTAATAATAAATATATATATGATTATTCACAAAACAAGTGGTGCACAGTGCAGTTGCTCACCATCCACTGATCGATGCCCAGCCAGTCCCCGAACAGCAGCTGCCCCCCAGCCAACTCCCCTCTGTTTTTGAAGTTTGTATGATGTCATATGGTGTGGAATATCCCTTTGGCCAGTTTAGGTCAGCTGCGCTGGTTCTGTCCCCTCCCAGCTCCTTGTGCCCCCATCCCCCTCACTGGAAGGACAGTACGAGAAGCTGAGAAAGTGAAACGTCCTTGGCTCTGTGCAGCACTGCTCAGTAACAGCCAAGACATCGGGGTGTTATCAACATACAATCATAGAACAGTTTGGGTTGGAAAGGACCTTAAAGACCATCTAGTTCCAGCCCACTGCCATGGGCAGGGACACCTCCCACTGACCAGGTTGCTCAGAGCCCCATCCAGCCTGGCCTTTAGCACTGCCAGGGAGGGGCATCCACAGCCTCTGTGGGCAACCTGTGCCAGTGTCTCACCACCCTCGCAGGAAAGAATTTCTTCCAAATATCCAGCCTAAATCTCCCCTCTTCCAGTTCATAGCAATGTTTATCAAAATTATTTTTCTCCTAAAGCCAAAACATAGCATTGTACCAGCCATTATGAAGAAAAGTGGACTCTGTCCCAGCTGAAACCAGGACAAAGATCCTACAAAATGTCATGTTTTTGAGGCTTCCTAATACATTCCCAGCTAACTATTGTTAATATTACCTGTAACATAGCTCAAGTAATGAATATTGGAAACAGTTGTTTCCCTCAAGCTAGAATTTCTTTTTTTTTTTTTTTTTTTTCCTTTCGTTCTTTTCTAAGTGGTGATGCCAATAGTAGGCTTACTTGACTTTGTTAGGTTACGCTTTTTTTTTTTTTTGTCTTGTTTTCTATAAAGCATATCAATGTGCTGAACCTACAAATAAAGTAAAGTTACTCAATCTGTAACTTTCAAATTCAAGATGTTCAGAAACATATTACATTGTTAATTATTATTGCAACTCAGGACGCTTTGAGCAGGAAAATAAAACCTGCTTTTTAATGCTATTTTTTAAAAGCAGATGAAAATAATTCAGCTTTCCAGTAAGTCTGTTCCTTATCTTCTGGAGTGTTGAAGCTTCTACTTTATTTATAACATGTATGGCCATCCTACTATAGAAATGTAAAACAAACAGCTAAAAGCTGTAAGTTTTCTCCCTGCGAATCAGGTAGGTTCAGTGTAATGCCCTGTGAACTGTTTCACAATGTTCCTTGTGAAACTGTAGTGTGACAAGGTGTCAGCTTTGACAGATCAGTGGTGAAGATTGCACAGACTTGAATTAATAAAGGTCAGAATCATCAACAGGAAGAGCTGCCTGGTGGCATGTCAGCAAGCGCTCATACACAGTATCTGTAATGAAACTGCTGATACATGCTAGAAAATGTAGACTTTGCGTAGCATCTAGGATCTTGAGGAATGGTTAAATGTTTTAAAATGTTGTAGATATTTCCAAAGTTAATGGATTCTAATATTTTAGGTAAAGGAAAAGAAAGGCAAATACTTTCACACTTGAAAAATCTACTGAATCTTCTGTTTTTGTTTCTTTTTTCTTAGTTAAAAGGTTTTTTTTTTTTTTTTTTTTTCCTCCCTTCCTTCTCTTTTGCCATGAAAACATATCTCTCTTTTGGGTGAATGTTAATGTGGAACTTCATTTTTTACTTTGGAAGAAAAGCCATGAACAATTGAGCTTGTAGGATAAAACAGTGATCCTGAAGTGACTGATGAGCTGAATATCCAGTGATCATCTACAGCATTATTTCCATAAGATAATGGAATAAAATATGGTTATCATAAAATGTTTATATGAAAGTAACTGCAAAACAATTGTGAGGAAACAAGTCTTGCTTTCAGCTATGCAGGTGAAAAGTCCATCCTTGCAAGCTAAACTTAATTTGGTTTTTTATATGTTTGTCATGTTCTGCAGAAATAAGAAGTACATATAGCAGGAAGATTTTCAGCCAGTGTTTCATAAAACCATCTCTTACCTGTTCTGCCTTTCATCTCTGTTAATGGCTTTTATCTGCACCTGTTCATCTGACTTGAGTCATTTGTCATTTTGCTTAATGTGTAAACTTTCAGTGAGGACCAAAGTTGGGAAATGATAAAAGAAGTTTAAGAAAGAGGAAGGACCACTTGTAAGAAAAAGTATGCAATGTATTTTGTTGTTCCCCAATTTTTGTTGTGAAATAGCTAATATGTATCTAGCACTATGTCAATAATATGATAGCATATAATAGCATTTTCTCAGTAGAGTATTTATATTTATTTATATTTAAATTTGTCTGGCACATAGATATTTGTTTAAACTTCATAGAAATGTAATGACCTCTGTAGGTATATTAAATAAGATCCTGAAAGAAAAGAAATGTCACACAGTGGAAAAAGAATATCAAAAGAACTTAGAAATTAAGTTGAAAATGATGAATATGATGTTCCATTAAAACAAAGCCAGCCGATTCATAGTGTAGCCAATAGATGCTTGACTAATATGGCAGCTTATTCAGAGAATGAATATTAGGGATAAAAAAACTAAAGCCACTGTGCACAAGATTTCCTTCTGTCTGATATCTTACCTAGACTAAAATACGTGATTATTACTGTCTTCTGTAGGTTTTTTTTTTTTTTTTGCACAGGGTTAAACTCCATATGGTAAATGCCATGAACAAGGTACACTTGACTGTTTAGACTCTGACATAATACCAGTCTCATCTTAAAAGTATAAAGATTGCTTTGGGCCATTATTATCTCACTCTTAACTGTTTCCCATTACAGTAATTGAGATTTAGTAGTGTGGCAGGACTTTTCGCTCAAATATTGCGGAATCTCCATACCGCACCATGCCTTTGGTCCAATAGATTGACCACAACTCATTCTTTCCTTCAGCAATATCTGTGTTTTCTCCAGGGTTTTTGGCTAAGATGTGAGAAACCTAGTTCTCTTTCTTTGTTTTGAGGTGGGGTTGGGGGTGTCACAGTTG
>VXAV01010537.1:125799-136408 GCA_013399715.1 Alectura lathami | reverse complement strand
GGTAATTTCTTATTTTTATTTTTATTTTATTTTATTTTATTTTATTTTATTTTTTTGCTTTGCTAAACAGTTTCTCCTTTATAACCACATGAAAGTGTTTTTAAGCAAACTTATTTCTGCAGTTATCTTTAGGCCTGCCATGCTAAAGGATGTTAATTGATTATTCTAGACAGGATTTACGGCTCCAAGTTGGTAAATTGAAAGTGTGTGTTTATATAAACAAGGAAAAAGTTCAAGCATCTCTTTAGTTCATGTGGCTGTGGGTTAGAAGTCGGCAACATCCAGTCCCATTGCCTCTGTTGAGATCCGAGAGTGTGGGATCCCCTCAGAGCAGGCGCTTGAGTTTCGTCCCTGGGGCTGGTGTCTCCTGCATTTTGGAATTATACAATTTGTTTTCTACTTCTGTTCTAAAATGCTGAAAGAACATTCTCTTTGAAGTGGTAGATATATCTCAAGGATGTCTTCATTCTGGTTAGGAGCACAGAGCTTAGAACCTCAAAGATATTTCTCTAGCAACTCGGGGTTGTTACCCATCCTCTTGACATTGTGAGCACTTTTCAGTCAGACTTTCAGGAAAAAAAAAAAAAAAAAAAAGTTAACAAGGTTTGAAATGTGAGCAGGTAGCTTATTCAGGAAGAGATTTAGGAAGGGAAAGATCTGCAATTCTGTTCTCGACCATTTGCTAGTAAAGGAAGTGGTGAGCTGTGCTGCTTTTTGCCTTTGTTTCACAAGAGGAAGGAAGTGATAATAGTATGCCTGTAACTGCTAAAGAGTAGAATCTGTGGGGAGAACATAGATTTGGGTTTGTTTTATTTTTGTTCAAATGTTTTGAGTTGGACATTGATGCATGGTTTCAGTCCTTCGGTGTTGTAAAATGGGTTTACACATGCATTCTGTGTTTGATCTGAGCATTCTGTGTTTAATCTAAGCAGTTACATTCTTTGGTAGGTAAACACAACTTTTTCTGAATTGGGAAAACATTCTTCAGCCTGTTTTAACTGTTGCTCATAAGTAGTAGCATCAGCATACTACGAATCAAGCCTCTTCCTTGATTTTTATAGAGTTTGCAATTTACATTAATTGGCAAAATCAGTATTATGGTACTGTTTATGTATTTAATTCCACTTTCCATATGTTTCATTAATGCTAGAAAGTCTTCCCATTTAGGCTGCTTGTCACACACTTGCTGTCATTGTTTGTGTGATCTTGTACATGAATTAATATTGGCAGGAATAAGGAGGGTGCAGGAGAGGAGACATGACCCAAGAATGTGCTTAAGTCATGCTCTTTCCTGAGTTGTCTGTTCTTACAAAGTATATCTTAATAACATCTGTGTCTAATGCCATGGCTTATCCCCAGACTCAGAGGGTTCAAACAGGAGGATTAATAATGATTAGTACACTACTGAAGGAGGAATTTTTGGTTACCTACCTGCTTTGGCGTTACTTTCCTGTATTCACTCCTTAACAGTCTTTGTTCCAGTAACTCTTTGATTCAGTAGAGCTCTCCCGTACAGCCATGAGTGCAGTAGTCATGCCTATCTTTTCCTTCCTGTCAGTGCTTTTGGAAAAGCAGGTTTGCTCTGTCTACCTAAGCAGTGAGTGGCTGATGGCCTGCAAACTTGAGCGTCACTGATGCTGCTCCTAAAACCAACAGAAGTGAGTGGTGGTGGTGTTTTAAGGAATTGAAAGAGTCATATGTGATTCCCTGTACTTCAAATTGCTTCTATTCCAGCCATGGAAACAGTCGTCACATACTGATTGGCAGTTCGGTCCAAATAAGAGAGACCCCTTAGAACTTCACGCAGGCTTCAATTTTTTGAAAAGATAACATCTTCTCCTGCAGTGCATTTGCATTTCCTGAATCTGAAGGTTAGCATAAGCTGAAATAGCAAAACACCATAATAAAGAGATAATATGTAACAGAAGTCTGTTGTAGAATGACATCAAGAATTCCATACAGTGATGTATTATCATGACATATCTTAACAATTACGTGCCTGAATGTCATAGAAAACAACTTCGTAAAGCTTCTTGTTTTGTACTGTAGTGTAGCTCCTCTAAAACTACCTAGAACAATCCTAGCCCTTGGAAAAGATCAATAGGTATCAATAGGTGCAGAAGGTATTTCTGTCCTCATAAGGACAGCAAGTCATGTCCACAGCCTTTGATGATCAAATATCTCAGAGATTCCACGTTGCACACAACTCTGATTATATGCTGTCTCTGTAACAAGAACCTGCTGTAGTGTTGTAAGGTCTCTTAGGCAAAGCTGGAGGCTATATGGCTTCAGCCTTGGGGGTCTGGTAATATAAAAATCATTTGTGACATTTCACTTCTAAGATAAGAAACATTTTTAGATCTGTTATTTAGACTTTCAGTCCTGTTTCCCTTTATTTTTTTCTAAATTTTTTTTTTTTTTCTTCCTTTGCCACATAAAAGGACTGATGCAGGTAATAAACCTGACCTAGTTCCAGTCTTAAAACTGCAACTGACGGTAACTTGTTAGGGAGTTTGATCTCCTGTGAACTAATCAAGGCTTAGGTGGTAGCCTCTATAGGAAGGAGATGGTATCATAAAAATTCCTCAATAGCTAACATTATAAATTGGAATGAAAAGTCATAAGAAGAATGTCAGCAGAAATGCTTTCCTAGATTGCGGGAAACTGATATCTTTCTGACATACACAATGACACACAGTGGAAATACTTCAGAGGCACAGGTATCTTTCTGATTCTTAGTGAAGAACAGAAATAATTATCAGCTTCAAATTATAAGAGATCCTGAAGAGACTGTATGGGATTTAGTCTCGCAGTTCTTAAGAGGAGTGGGGGGCAGGGGGATGAACACATTCAATGACTAAAGCTCACATCAAGAATGAAGATAATTTAATTGGCAAGTTTCAGCACCTGACACACATCCTTTCTAAAGCAGGATGAACTGCTGCAGTGGAAGTTCTGTCGTTTTAAGGAGTTCATGTAGTAACTGTTGACCAGTGCACTAAGCAGCTCACTGTGTTGTCTCTTGAAGTGCGATTAAAAGTAAAACAAAACTCTAGAGACAGAAAGCAGCACAAAATATTGGCATTGGAGATGCATGTCAGTGCTGTATATAGCAACCATGACAGTATAACAGTACAGCTAGTTAGGGACTACATAGAATATCTGCATGTCTGGGGACTGAAATAGATGTTAACTAGGAGTCATGAAATATGTTACGTGGTATTCTGTACCATGTTCCTGATCCTCCTTAATGCTTCTGTACACAGATCACTTTCAGTGCTCCAAAGCAACCTTTTTTAGTTCAAATTCAAGTTGGCATATAGCAGTTTGCAAGGTTGGGGGAAATAATGTTGGTGGCTATAGGGTGAGGCCATGGCAGCTCCTGAGGGAGAAGAAGAATGCTTGTAGGTATTATAAATGGTCAGAGAAGGACTTGATTGTGTGAGTACAAAAGGAGAGATGTTTCTGCTTCTCTGCCATTTTTGCTTTCCTAAGCGTACATGGAGTGGAGAGGATACAGTGCCAGTGAATGCATGCATGAGTGAATCAAGGGCATAAGGATGCTTGTCTGTGTCAGCTCACATAGATTCTACCCGTAAACATGCTAGATGTGAGCAAAGCAACAGCTGATGCACCATACAGGGCTATAGCAGGTTCCCTCCACTGTGCAGGAGGAGAGCTGTCGAGTTATTTTGCCTAAATAAAAATCTCTATCGTCAGCCTATCCATGCTTCTGCTGTGCTGCTGCTGAGAAGGGGATGACTACCAACTCAGCTCCTGTCTCATACTTTATGTATGGTTTCGTTTGAGCAGTGACTTCTGGCCAAAACTATAATGGCAAAAAATTCTGAATTTTGGAAAAGTTTATTGCTGGAAAAAATACATTTAGATGTTTCCTTCCTAAGGCTTCTGAATGGTGTAATAAACATGTACATATGTCTACTGCATGTGGGCCTTTTGGGAAGCTCATTGCAATTGCAGAAGAGACTACTATCAGCTACAGCAGTCTTTGGAGCTGGCCTGGTGTGATCCATGGACAGTAGTACAGCTTTCATGTTCATTTCTTGCTCTTTTTGTAGAAGTGACAGCTAATGCATTGTAAAGTACTAAGCTTTTGCTTAACATAAATGCTACAAACAAGGAAAAAAGAGGATAAATAACACATTTTGGAATGAAGACTTTCATTTGCATTTGAATATTTTTATCAAGACTCTTGTGACTTTTTTCCACTCTGAAATATATGCCAGATAAAGTTATAGGGAATCCATTCATTCTGTCATTTATTTATACAATAAAGCACACAAAGCTATCTTTAACTATGACTGTAGAGGATATCAAGTTATCTTTAATTATCACTACAGAATGGTTGCAAAATCAAATACTGTTGGCAATCAACATTCATTATACAATAGCATGATTGCATCTGTTCATATGCCTAGATAAGCAGGGAAAATCAAAACAGCGTCTGATTTATCCACTAAAATTGTCTGAGCAAAATATTGTATCTAACTCTCCTAATATCTCTCAGTGACTTTGATCTGATTAAAGTCCAAAGACATATAACCACAGATGCAAATTTTCTAGTGCCTCAGAAATTAAATACTGCTATATTTCAACAGACTGAATTATGGGAAACATTCTCCAGCTGACGTGATTATAGGCATAGTATAAACTTATGATAGAAAGCTGTCAAAATCTCTGAGGCCGCAGGTGTGGGATTATAGTAAACCCCACTGAAACATACAATATTCTGCCTAAATGCACGAGTACAAAATTAATTAGGCAGTTGATCATATAATACAAGTATGATGGATAATCTAATGGAAACTAGCATCTCAAAGTCAGTAACAAACTTGATTCTTTTATTAGCTGCAGCTGATTTTCAGTTGCTCTATTTACAGGGTTTTGTGCTTAACAGAAGATAAGAAAAAAGTTTTTTTTTTTTTTTTTCTTGAAAATGAGGACTCAGTTACAGTATTTATCTCTGTTGGAAACTATAATGTGTAAGCAATGTAGAATTTGCAGATAGACATATCTGCAAGTAATTCTCTAAGATACTTGGCTGAAAAGCACATCAAAGCACAGTGAAATAATGAGACAGGCTCCAGCTGTTGGATTCCAACAGCTTTTGATTTGTGCTCTAGTAGAAGCTCCAGGTTTTGATTCTGTGTTGATTATTTCCATGGTACTGGAGTTGATTTGTGCATTATTCAAAAAATAGGCAGTAGATAGCAAACAAGGGTGAGTTTGGAAACTGCATATTAAAAGATATTTTGCTTCCTGATAGAAATTATTGCTTGCTATTCATATGTTCCCTATAACCAGCTGCCTGGGTTTAAAACAAACAAACAAAACCAAAACCAAACAAAATCCCACACACAACCTTTTAAAATATCTGTTTAAAATAACTTATGAAAATAGTAGGTAATGTAATCAGAAAATGGCATAAGCAAAAATTCTGGAGACCTCAATGTTCAGGCAGCTTTACTATTTCTAGTAGAGAGGCTACTGTGAAAATATGTCTTTTTCTGAACCTTTGCAAGACATGTCTTACCTTTAGTTTGATGCTGTTAAGGAATTACTACCGGTAGAAAGCAAGGACCTTAGAAGAACTTTGGAGGCCCTATGGAGGACATGAGTTTAAAGTCAAACACATTCATCATATTGCTATCTGTGCATACTGATGTCACTGCTCAGATAAAGGTCTTGCTCTGGAGGGAACTCTTAAAAAGTCAGGTTGTGAACTGTAGCCTGCCCGATTTTTCATTATACTGGTGGAATAAAAATTAGAATACTGCATAAAAAGCTGTGTATCTTAGTTCTTCTCTGGATCAAGGTTTACCTCCTGTTTCTACTCTAAATTTTAGTGGTAGTTGAGTATAATTTGGCTATACATTATGTGAAGGCTGTTGCTAACGTTACCAGCACGTCAAAACTCAACCAATGATACTGGAAAAATACTTGTGTAGTAACATAACATGATTTTTAAAAGTTTACTCATTCTCAGGCACAGATCAGATTAATAATTGGATATACAGAAGTACATTTGCTTGAATGTTGCTTTTCCCATTAGTCAAAGCCTGTCTCAAGAACGTGTATTATTATTATTTTTTTTTTAATGTAATGTGAAGTTTCTATTAAACTGAACTTATTAGAGCAGGCTTTCTCACAGCTTTTGAACTTTTATCTCTACCTACAAGATGAAATCACAGTAGACAAAGACTGCATCTAACAATGACATTTAATAGTAGGATATAACTATTTAATATGCTGCCTCAAGCATGTGATAACAAGTCCATTGTAATTTTACTATATAAATACAGAAGCAGGCTGAGGAGTAGAACCCAAGTTACATGCTTCACTGAATCTTAAGTTACTTGGAGCAGTGTGGAATACACTCAGTTTTAATGACTAAAGGTGTTCACAGTCAGAATAGCTGGTACACCTATTAGTTCATTCTGGGAGCAGTTTGATATCTGGAGTTTTAATCTGGTAGGACTAAACAAATTATTTAACCCAGGCAGCTGTAACCTTTGTGTGTGTGTACCAGCTGTTTGCTAGACTGTATTAATGTCATGACAATATCTGACTGTGTGTTTTAAAATAGTAAAATTGTGTGACGCTCTGACATTTACTGCAAATGTGATAATTTATGATAGTTTTCTTGTCTAAATATCTGATGTGGATATCCTATAGAGAAACGTCTATCTGAAAGTAGGGCTTGTCTGTTTTCACAGCTTTATTTGTTTTTATTTTAGTCTTGATAATATTATTTCCTTCTGAAAGTAAATTGTAGTGAGGATAAGAGTGTGATAAGGACACATCTTAAGCAATTAACTCATGATTTAGAAAATCCTCAGTCTACTTTATATGATGAGCTAGTCCTCAGTAAGACTCTGGAAGGCTTTTGTCACCAAAAACATATGAATAAACATTTATTTGCATACATTATGAAATTCATCCTTATTTTTCGAGAAATAAATATATACAGAGAATATTAAAAGAACGTTCTTATGGTAGCGTGTGCCGGTGGATGGAACAAGAGGAGCTGTAGGTTTGACTTCGCACATGCTCCACACATAGATCTGTTCTTTGATGTTGGTAGGTTGTTGCTGCATACAGTTGTATATTTTTGTTAAGCACCCAAGTCTGAAAATGAATATCCATCAAAAGGAGATAATGCCACCAACCTTATAAGTTAAAACATATTCACTGAGAAATAGATCAAACTTATTCCACTGTACCATTATTTTATTATTTAAAAACAATAATCAAGGGTGCTGAAAACTACTGACAACATTCAATCAATCAACAAAGTCTTCATATCAGTAAGAAGAAACTGTCAGAACAGGTCAGAGCTCACAAATATGTCGGTAAACTGGCAAGAAAGAAGTAGGATTTCAGTAGTTAAAAATTCTCTTTATTATATTTATTTTATTAAATATTAATATTTAAAATTATTAATATTTAAACATTTAAGTATTTATTATTATATTTATTTTATTAAAACTGATCCTCTCTACACTTGTGATTCACCTTCATTTGAAAAAGCATGCTGAATATTACAACTACAATTGTACAATATTACAATTACTA
Organism: Alectura lathami; assembly: GCA_013399715.1. Taxonomy (NCBI): domain Eukaryota; kingdom Metazoa; phylum Chordata; class Aves; order Galliformes; family Megapodiidae; genus Alectura; species Alectura lathami. The sequence continues at coordinate 128,812 of VXAV01010537.1, read as the reverse complement.
TTACAATCATAGAATTATGGAATCATTTCGGTTAGGAAAGACCTTTAAGATCACCAAGTCCAACCACTCACCTAACACTACAAGTCCATCACTAAACCATGTCCCTAAGTGCCACGTCCGCACGTATCTTCTCAAGACCTCCAGGGATGGAGACTGTACCACCTCTCTGGGCAGCCTGTTCCAATACCTAACCCTCTTTCCATGGAGAAACTCCTTCTGATATCTGATCTACACCTTCCTGGTGCAACTTGAGGCCATTGCCTCATGTCCTGTTACTTGTCACCTGAGAAAATACACTTACGCCTTACCCGCTGCCACTGCTCCTCTCAGGCACTTGTAGAGTGATGAGGTCTCCCCTCAGCCTCATCTCCAGACTGAACAGCCCCAGTTCCCTCAGCCACTCCTCATGTGTATTCTTTTCTAGTCCCTTCACCAGCCTTGTTGCTCTTCTCTGAACGTGTTCCAGCAACTCAATGTCCTTCTTGTAGTGAGCAGCCCAAGGGTGAACACAGCACTCGAGGTGCAGCCTCACCAGTGCCGAGTACAAGGGGACAACCACTCCCCCAGCCCCACTGGTCACATTAGTTGCGTTGATAGCTTAGTTATGTTGAGAATAAGCTAATGGAATATGACTGCTGGGCAATCTGAAGGCTAGTTAAGGTATCCATTTTTTTGTTTTCTAATACTAGTCTTTGGTTTGACTTTTTTCTGGACATAGTTCATCACTTCTATACTATGTTCTAATATATATATGTTCTAATGATAAGGTAATACTTAAGAAAATAGAGGTTAAAGCATTAAGGTCAATGACAGTTCACAGTATGGTAAATGCAGTGTGAGGTAATGAATACATAGTCAAGCACCATCTCTGTAACACAGTATGGTTTTAAAGATCAAAGTATTCACCAGGAGAAAAAAAATATATATATATATATGGCTGTGTCAGTTAAATGGGAAAACAATAAACTATTTCTATCTAGAAAAAAAAAAAAACACATCAGATTTACGCTTTAATAATTCAAAGCAAAAAAAAATCTGTAATGATTTGTGTTCTCAAGGTGGTTAACTAATCAGTAATATTGGTTACAATATTCCGATTTTAAAATGACCTTTTAAAGATGCTCTATAAAATTAAAATTTAATGAGTTGTAATAAATGGTGATACTTCCATAGGAGGAATTGCAATACTAGCCTGAAGCTTTTGCCGTTTGCCATCAACTTCAGTACCAGGTTATGTATCCTCTTTCATTATTTTCAAGCACAGGAAGTGTGATGATAATGCAGCACTTAAAAGAAATGAAAACACTTTTAATGGTGTACTTAGTCCAGGCTATCTTCTTGGCTGAGTAATGATGTTTCTGTTGCTTTCATGATGCTTTTTCTGAGAACTGTTGTTTATTTAGTTTTGCTGTTTGTATTTTAAAAAGGACAAAATGCCTTTTTAAGGTTGTCAGTTATATTTCACTTGTAATTGAGTAAGAATTGGGTATTTAGAGAATTTCAGATGAGTGGTACAACACTACAGGTGTACTGCTGAGAAAGAAATATACACTCTTTTCCTGAAAAGAGGGAGGTGAAACACAAATGCTAGTGACTCTTCAAGGATTTTTTAAAAAAGAAATGAAATAAAAGATTTCATGACGGACATGAGGAGAGCAGAAGGGGAAGTAAAGAGAGAGGAGGGGAAAAGGAGCTCCTACTTGCATCATTAAACTGGTAAATGGTACTAACATATCAGCCTCCCTTCTATCAGCAGTGATTGGAATTAATCCAGGAATTCAGAATGGGTCTGTAAATGTATCTTCAATTGTAGCCTTTGGCATAGATTTATATTTTCGGTCCCTTGGGCATTGAATTTCATTTCCCCATTTGCTAAATGAGAACAATTTATCCTAAATCAACGATAATCAGAGTAAACACTATTATTAATTTATTGTTTCCAGACTAGCAAAAAACAGTAGAATGAAGCTCTCTTCCTTTATCAGTGCTTTCCCTACCCCTTTTGCCCTGAGGATCCTATTAGCAGAAAGCCGAGCAACTCTGTTTCATCAGAAATAAATTATGCCTCACTTTTTTCATGTAAGTACTGAAGGGTTGTAAAGATTAGAAATATGTTTGAACCCACTATCACTTGATGTTATTTTCCTTGATGTTCTGAGCTTCTTCAGGGGAATGAAACAACACGTTCTTTTGAAAGCAAAGAGCAGAGTTGCTTTAAAAGAACACCAGCACAGATTTTGGTTGATGTACAGAATAATTCAAAATCTGCACAGCAATATTTAAAGTAATGTATAGGCAGTCTGAAAGAGCTGTCAGAATTTTTGGCATATATGAGAGGCAGAATGTTTGCAGGGCACATAGGTGGCAGAACTAGTCACCCTCATTTTTAAAATGATTAGAAAACTGTAATTCCACAGAAACAGGAGGCTAATTCTCACTTTCTTCACAAAGGAGCTAAGGATGAAAAAACACCTTTAATTAATAAACACTGTTGGCACTACTTTGGTAACAAGCTGCTGTAAATGAAACTCTTAATTGCCACAGAACAGAGTATTGTATACAAATTCATTTTATTCTTTAAGCGCTGTTCTTTGTGGTTGTTATTTTTGTAGGATATAGAAGTAGCTTTGCCAGCTTCATGGCACCGAAAGCAGCTCCTGTCAGCTCTCCATTTGTGGGGAATGCTGGAGCTAAAAACCAAATCAAAACTTCCCCTTGAGCCCTCATGATAGCTAGAATAGATAGCTCTAGTGCAACCTAAATCCATGCTCAATTAAGCTGTGTATTAAGCTTTTTTTAAAGAACTGATGCTTGTAATTCTGTAATTAAATTGTCTAATGAAAGAGGTTTTAAAGGAGACATAGGTGGACAGTATATTTGTATGCATATATTCAACTTCTTGCCACAAAATGTGAAAAAATATTTAGCATTTTCCTAAAAAAAGGTGGATAGTTCTGTAGTGTTTTTTTTTTGTTTGTTTTTTGGTTTTTTTTTTTGGCCTTCAGGATGTGCT
>VXAV01010537.1:107460-119758 GCA_013399715.1 Alectura lathami | reverse complement strand
TCAGATTCAAGAGAAGCCATAAAACCCAAGACACACTGTGATTTCTTTTGCCTTTTACATGAAGTACTCCCTAGTTTAATCAGAAATGATGCTACAAAGCATCCTGTACTTGCCAAGGATCGCCTTCTCCACTAAAATAGTGGAAGCAGTAATTGGAGAAATTCCTCCTTTATCCTATTTCTCTTGCCTATATCTGTTTCATAAATCTTATTTCTTAATCTTTTCTCAGTTCCTTGTCTCTGTAGCGTTTCTCTGGTGGTATTGAACAAAGTAGCTAGAAGATATTTTAATTTGCATTTCAAATTAGAGGAAATCAACAGAGGAAGGCAGAGCAAAGCCATCTTTGTAAAGGTATTTGAGGATTAGAGCAGGGGCAGTGCAGCATTAGCAGCAGTGTATCTGTAGCAGTCTCCTGTTCGCCCATTACTAGCCCTGAACTGATTAACAAAGTTTTTTGGTTATAGTCAGCACATCTCTTCTCTGTTAGTTCTTGAAACAAAATCTATTCTACAACTCTTGCAGCTTCACTGGAGTGCAACACCCAGGTATTCTATGGAATTGCGCAGACTTACAAGAATTTGCAATAGTTTCTTCTGAAAAGTCCCTGTCTCCAGCCTGTGAACAATCCACAGTTTTGCTGTACTTCTAGCCAGGCATTCACTCACCCAGCTGGCCATTATCTGTGAAGTGCAGATGCTTATGAACTGTCATTCAATACAGTTTGTTCAAAATGGTTGTCATCAGAACTAGCTAGTTGCAGTGAGAAGTTAAAACCACATTAATACTTAAAGCTTGGTGACTTAACAAACATTTGTGTTTAGTTGTCTACTGATTACTTCCAGCAGAGTGTAGTCTTCAAGAAGAAGAGCCTGTATTCCCGTCCAGAACACTTTTACAGCAAATTTCAAGCATTTTTGTTAGTCGTTGCTTTTCAGCATTTACCAAGTTTTATAGCAGACAACTAACTCACTCAGCTGGTATCTCAGTGACAAAAAGCCATTCCTCTCCAGTAGCATTTGACCCCGGAGCTGTGCTAGCAACTGAAGCAAAGGGAGAAGATCTATGCAACTTCAGATATTTTTGGTAGTAGGGTGGATCAGACAGAACTGGCGAGCCACCTTGCGCTGCCTTCTGAACTATCTCATCACCTTTGCATAGGCCTGTCCCAGTGACCATTCCACAGTTCCAGAAGTTCTGTTTCGTATTTAGGGTGCCAGTTTATGACTATTTGCTTGCAGTGTTTTCCCCTCTGTGCTTTATTCCCCCTAGCCTGCTTTCTCCAATATACCCATTATTTTTCTAGACAATGTATTATCTCCTTTAGGCTTTACATTCTTTCTGATTGCCGTTTTTTCTGCTTCATGCAGTGTGTTACTGTTCCTTACCATCCATAATACATCGTAACCATAGATACCATGCACAATTCAAACATGAATCTTCAAGGTTCCATATTTTCTCTTGTAAATATTTTGATGAAAAGAGTGATTAAATTTCAAATCAAGGCTTCAACAGAATATTAGTTAAAAACACTGATTAAGAGAATTAAAACTACATGCTCAGCATTGTGTATCCTTAAGAGTGCAGGATGAAGTTAAATGAGAGTTGCAGCTTCTACATGACAGTGCAAAGTGCTACTGAAGGTTACTTTATTTTGGATTAGTGATCTCTCGAGCCCTGATCTGAAGTCTATTGCAGTAAAGGGAAGTCTGTCCGTTTATTTAATTTACCTAGTAACATAGATTCCTTACAGTTTTACTGATAACTTCACAGAGGCATTGTAAGCTATTTGTAAACTGTGCAGGAGAGATATAAAGGTAAAATAGTATTATTTTCTATCCCAAACATGAGCAACATTGATGGTGACTTCTCTGGGGGTATTCAGCTGCAGAAGTAGTTGAACTGGTTTTGGCCCTCACAAAAGAAAAAAATAAAAGGACCCTCATGATTGATTATTTATTATAAGAATATTTCTGATTTAATATTGTCCTTACGCTTATTAGGGAAATGTTTTATCAGGATGCTTTAGAAGCAGAAGTAAGCAGAAGTTCTGTCACTCTATATGGCTATTAAAATCATTATACATTTATAGGAGTAAATAAACTTAGGAGAAAATTGCATAATGGAGCACCCTTTTATCAAGGGCATATACCACGCACCAGATGGAAAACAAACTGTGTTTACAACATTACCACTATCGCCACTGACACTACTAGATCTACAATATGTTACAGCAGCAGCTCCATTAACCTTGCTAGTTCTGTTAGAGTTGCCTGGTAGTTTGCCCAATCTGTGTTTGTTTTCAGCAAATGGATCAAATTAGGGGATTTTCATTCTGTTTATTGACCTTTTCCCTTTTTCCTCAGCTTAGGCTGTAGTTCATTCAAAATTGTTCTATTATTGCTCTGCAAAATACTGCAAATACCTCTGGGTCTGTCTGGTACTACATGTGTAAATTATAATGTCTTACCTCAGAGGCAAAACTTCAGGAGAACATCTGATAGCTAACGTGCTGTAAAACCTCACTTTCTCATTTAGTTGATTACCATTGTACGTAGTGTAACTTGCTTGAGCTGTTGACCTTCACCCATCCCAGAACACCTTACTGTTCCTCAAGGCAGGCTGCCCCCAGGGTCCTTCACTTTCAAATAAATTCAAAGTAGTGAGGATTGTTCTTAACACACTCATATTTTTGGGGGCTTTGGGGGGCAGTTGAGGAGGTTTACGTTTGGTGAGTGAGTTAGTATCTGGAAGGGTAATTTTGTTGTCCTTCTCTTGATGTGTTCACTCCAGGCTAGTGAAAAGATGCTTAGTCTCTAACCCGTGGCTTGGCATGATGGACGATATGAGTCTGTGCACTTACACCGTAACTCTGTGATTAGTTCAATTCAGCAGAAACCACTGCAGTCCCGTGTGCCACTAGACATTGTTCCCATCCCGTGTCTGTGACACAGAAATTCACACATAGCCACAGGACAACCCTCATCTGTGAACTAACCAAGCTGAAGTGTAACTGTCTTCTGCTGCTGTGATTTTCAGCCAGATGTGTTCCACAAAGGGGAAACTGAGAACTTTGGATAAGGAGCAAAGTGAGGTCACTCCTCTCCCTAATGGTGCTTGCCGGATTAAACTGATAGTGGACTAAGTTGTTACATTAGCTAGAAAATCTGAACGCCTTAGGAAGCCATTTGCAATTACATTATTATTAGATTATTATTTGAAATGAGGTGATGTTCTGAAGAAGTTTCTTAGCATCCATTTTCTCTTTTTTTTTTTTCTTTGGCAGTTCAGTTTATTAACATTATTAAAGAAGCAAAGCTGCAGGGTAAAAAAATTATTTCAAAGACTGAGATAGAAGTAGACTGATACTAGCTTTGTGCAACCTCCCTTCCATTTCTTCCTGTTGTGCAAGTAGTGCTGATCAACACTACTTGCCACAGCAAGCTGAATAACCTCTTGACCTTCAGTTCTATTGTGATACACAGGTTTCATTTTCTCTGAGCTAAAAGCAACTTAAACTGAAGGGAAAATAAGGCCTGCTTCTCAGTTTAGACAAGATTCAAAAAATTGCATCAGGAATCAGGCAGACTGAAATGGTAGGGTTTTTTTCTTCTGTATGAAATATGCCAAATGTAAAAGNTGAAATGATTCCAGTTCTGCCTTTCTGACATTTGCTTGACAGACTTCTAAAGACTGCAATATGCTGGGAGAAGACCTGTCCCTCAGTTGTCATACTAAGTTCATCATTGCACTGTGTATTCCTAATGAAGGAAGGTGTAGCAGTTACTGCCTGAGTTTGATCTGCTCTGTAGTATTAAGGAAGACAAAGTGCTTAACAGTTACTTTTTTCCTGTTTTTTTTTAACAACAACAACACATTTTCTTCTTTATGTGAATTTTTAGAATCACTAAAGTAGGCCTGCAGTTTTTAACATTAGTTATGCACATTTATCTTCAATATTTGCTATTAACATCAGAAAGAATATTTCTGTCTGTATTAAATGTTATTCTTTCTTAATCTATCACAATTATTTCCAAATAATATGTTTCTGCTTGAAAACGTTACACGTGGACACAGTGCATCTTCTGTCTCTGAGATTTCTTTTGTGCTAACTGCTAGAATTGGCTTCTCTGAAGAACTGTCAAGCAGGTAAATCAAAACAGTTGTTGGAAGCCTCCATGTGAACTGTCATATCTGCCTTTAAAGGACTGCAATATAAGGATGAAACCTGGTATCTCCTGTCATAGCAGGGTTGAAATAATGCTTTTTTGGGTACCTGATAATAGAAGAGGTCATTTTTTTAAACAGCTTACCTTATAATAAATGGTTTAAGAGAGGCACTGTTGAGCCTTCATTCATTCAAGAGTGTTACAGACAGTTCTTTGTCTATAAGAAGACAACATGGAAGCCCAAATTGATAGCTGAGTCCCACTGATACCACTTTGTATATTCATTCCTTCATGTCCTTTGGCTACAGTGTTTCTGAAAGACAAAATGGGGCTTAAGTTGATGAGAAGGAGTAGATAGGAAGGACATTTTTTTAACAGTTTGGACATAATCAGAAATAAAATATCTTAAAGATGGAATCTATTTGTTTCTCTTTTTTTACTGGTACTTATGACATGCTGTACTTTTACAGGGTGTTTTATGCCCAGTGTTTAATACCTAGTTCATGTGATTAGGTATACAAAGGAACAGAAGGGAAGGATTAAAAAAAGGGAAGCTAATAGCCACAGAACAGATACTAAGCTTCAGTGAATCCTGGAAGGTGTCAGTTTGAGATACAAAATGAGAATCTTTCCTAACAAAGAAAAAGAGCTGGATGAGAATACGCGAGGACAAATAAATAGTGGCTCTAGTGCTCCATACAGTTTAGTATTGCATCTTTCTAAGGCTCCTTCTCTTTTGGTCATACATTAGAAAGTAAGTTTCCAAGTAGAGTATTTGGTTTTGCTCAATGTTATTGTAGTTGTGGTTACAGGCATTGATCCAGATTCATACAAAAATGACAATGGTGTATTGACTTCACTGGTGTCCTCTCCTGTGACTGCCAGCATGAGTAGAAGTTGGAATATTAAATAAGCAGAGGAGAAAATTATTGGTCATCCAGTAACTGCAGCCATTTTTCTGTATTATATACAGACCTTGCCCTTGTTTATGCTTTCGTAACATCTTGATTGTATTATTGGAATTCTGTCTTCATAGGTGTAACACTGGAATCTATTCACTTCTTAGTAGCTTTTGCAATAAAGGATAAATTAGACATCTTCCTTAAAAGATTCATCAGCTCCCAGTGTATTATACATACACCATTGCTCTACAGTTCGGGGTCATCCAGACCTCGAAGGATGCTAATTTCTGCTAGATTTGTTACGACTTGTTATTCAATAACTTTACCAATGATCCGAGTCTTTTAGAATCTTTTAATTGCTAATCAAGGTCACAGTCGGGGTGGATAGCAACAGGGGTGAGTAAGGGCATGGACATCACATTGTGATGTGACTTATTTAACTCAGCTAAATGTATGATGCTTCTTTCTGGGAAAAAAAAAAAAAAAAAAAAAGTGTAGGTCACATTTGCTGAGTAAGGGAATATATGATGGAATTGGTTGAATGAAAATATATGGAGAGACTAGAATATACAAAAAGGAAATACTAGGATGGTGGATTGCAGTATATGTTGGTGATGTTTGTTGGTCCCTAGAACAGAGATGCTCAAATATAGGTACCTGCAGAATGTAAACATATCCTAATAATGGATGTAAGAAAGACTCTGAACGCTGAGTGCTGTGTGAGCAGAAGATGTGAGTAACAGCATGTGTGGAGTACAAAAATTATCCTTAGAATAGCATTAAAACTATTGCTGTCTTATGTTGTTTTCAGCTTTTAGATTTTCTTCAAAAATGAAAAAAAAAAAAAAAGCTGAAGATTGAGAAATAAGAAAAGAGTTCAAAAATAAGCTGAAGTTTGAAAATGTGCCTTTTATGAGTAGAAAATAAAGAGAATGCTGTGTTACAGTGACAAATTCTGTGCTTATGTCTTGTAGAAAGAAATAACATCTTCAGGAAATTTAAACAAATTGATTTATCTTGTCGTTGCTGTACAAAAGATGTTGAGAAAGACTGTATTAGTAGGTTCTGTTCCTGATGGCATTCATCAATAGTGAAACTTACTTTTGGAGGAAAGAACATAAATGTGGGTGAGGGCAAGAGAAGAAAAAGGGTAAAATTCCCTAGTGACTGTCTGGGAAGAGAAATTAGGGCACCCCCAGACAAGGGTCCTTGTCTGAGTGTGATGATGTGGTGGTGATGAGGTTAGCAATGATTTCCAACATGCGTTTTCCCTATTACTATATAATTTTCACCAGGACCTGCCCAACCCTATGTGTTGTAGCTATTTATGATGCTGTTAGTGTTGCTTAATCAGGCATGTAATATGCTGACTCAATGTTTTCAAGATTCCATGCATATATGTAGTATTGGATAATACTCATCAGATGAATTATAGTTAATATACTTTCAATGTTACCTACTTTGTTACGCGCTACGTTCTAAGTTTTCTCTAGTACAAAGTGAAATATATGAAATTAGATGTAAGGAAAGGAGAGAGAGGGTTATGCTCACAGCATGGTTGCTGCTTCCTAGAAGAGCAATAAAACAAGATAGAATAACATCCCCAGCAATTCTGGGATTTGCAAGTGCAAGGCCATAAGAAAAAACAGCATGAAAACAGCAGCATGAGAACAGCAAGAACAAAAGGCAGGCTTTGGAATAAAAAACTTGGTGCAAGATTTAAGATCTATAGGCAAAGTCAAGTTACAGAGCTGCCATATGGATGACCCTTAGCATTATGAAGACAGAGGAACCTAAAACACTCTGCAGCCCTGACCACTACAAAAGGGGTCCAACGGCCATTGTATTCTGACCAGGATACAAGGGGAGGAATATTGGTGGCCCCCTGTTCAGTGTCCTGTCCTCCCCTGTTCTAGGGGCAGGTGATCAGTTAAGAGTGGTAAAACAGATTTTTAATCTCCATGCTGTTAGTTTGTGACAGTGTAGCCATTAGTATATCAGGGCAAACGCTACCACAGATGTCAGTAATACCAACACTGGGTACAAAGCTAACTGTTAGAGAAGAGGCTGATGATCACCATCCGCTGAAGGTGTCACACAAGTTGGAGGTTAATATTTCTTGTAGCCTCGTTTCTTTTTCCCTTAAGCAATGTTCCTTTGAGCGGTGATGTATGTCGTTGGTTATAGACCCTGCTAATAAACGTCTGTGTGTATCAACCATTCTAAACATCATCTATGCAACAGAATGCATATTCTGGAATTCAAGCCCATACTTGCCATTGTATCACAATAATGCACATCATGTAGTCCTGTAGCAGTTTGTCTGCTTTCTTAGAATGTCCACACTGGCATGGAAGAGATGTGCAGCATCTTTATAACTTGTGAGCTCAATCAGCTGTGCTGACTTTCTCCAGTCTGCTTTTTTTTTTTTTTTTTTTTCCTACTTGGTTTGGAAACACAAGAATCTGGTATTGTGTGGTACTAAAAGCTGCACACAAAAGAAGTCATGAGAGAAGGTGAAGCTCTATCATTATTTAGAGCTGGATGTTGGGAACTGGAGCCCCTTGGGGATAGATTGTAATATGCAGAAAGATGGAACAACAATAATGTGTTCCTCTTAAGGATTTTTTTTCTTTTGTTCAGTCTTTTATGGATTTTGTTTGTTTGTTTGTTTTGTTTTAGCACTATCAGTTCCTTTGAGTTTGAAGGAGCTGCCTGATGGCTTTGCCTTTGATTAAGAATCCCCATGTGGGATAAATCCAAAGAGAACTCAACTCCTTTAACTTAAACTATGAAATCAGCACCTTTTCAATAGAGCTTGGAGTGAAATTTCCTCTATCAGACAGAGATCAAGGCAGACAGGGGATATCTGGCCAGCTCAATACTCACGCTTTACAGGATGAGGGATTTTCCTTACAAATTGGAAATTGTTTCTTCATGGGAGGTCCTGCATATCTTAGCTAGACAAATGTGAGCTTTCTATGTAATTTAAAACCAATCCTTCAATTCCATAGGCTGCAATTCTTTTGTGGCTTGAAATTACATTTACTTACATTTGGAAAAATTCAAAGAAATTGTAATCTTCTGTATCCTCTTTTTTTTTTTTTTTCTTATGTGTGAAGATCTGAGTATTCATGTACCTCGTAAGAAGCCCATAATAATAATGAGTCTTCATGAAACACAGATCAAATATATTTTAAAAAATAAATTCCATAAGTCTGTTTCACTTCAGTTGAGTTGTGCTTTATTACAACTGAGAGTATATTTGGATTATTTTTTGATAGCTTTGGTAGAAAAATTTGGTCTTTTAAAATTTAAATGGAAGCAGGCATTTAGTTCTATGAAATACAGCTGGAGGTACAGCCTTACTTACAGGATGCAGCTAATGATGACTTTGGCTTTTCATGACATCCCTTTGGTATGCTTCGGAATGACCTTGTCAAAGTTAAAAGCTCATAAAATTCATATTTTGTATTTATGGTATGATGATTCTTTGTAACGGTGCTAAAAACAAAAACACAGTATAATTATACCGTCAATCAAACAGCCAGAAAAGGCATTTTCCACCAGTTTTGCACCTACTAAACTGTAAATAATTTATAAAATTAGAAGTCATGACTAAGTGGAGGCATTTTGGTGCTAGTTAAGCACTGGTCATAGCTCTGTGGTTGAAGCGACCCCACACACTGAGCTCTGGTTGCTTACATTTGTCCTATGAGTGTGAAAATGGTCATTTGTTCTGGTATTGTTGTGCGTATGCCTAATAAAAATATCAAGCTGTCAACAGAGCTGTGAGCAGGTGTGCAGTGTATATTATAATGATGTTTTATTCATTTGAATTTCCAGCCCATTTAGTCTCATCCTACGAACAACAAAAATATTTTCTTCATTATCTCCAATTAATGTAAATGTCAAATGCTTGAATATATTATCACACGGATAATTCAATACATCGGTTGATTTGTGGAGTATTTGCGATAAAGTGACAATTAAAACAAAAAAGTGCAACCCAGACCACATGTTCTTATCTGTTGTCATGCTGTTACGGAGGTGTTGAACTTGTTTCTCTGAGATCCCTTATTGACTCTGGTAAACAAGATTCCTAAGTCCTTTCAGTTCTCCATCTTTACATCTAGCCTACTTAAAATTTTAATAATTGTTTTGCATTCACTTTTAAACAAGGTTTTTTAGATGCATATTTTTTATTCTATTAGTATATATAACATAATACTTGAGTTGATGGATATTAATCTTTCATAATAGAGCTCTTTAGAGGGCAGACCACTTTCTAGGTATGTTAAAAATAATGCATTTTGACAGATAGGATATAGATAATAAAATAGCTATCAGATGATTATCTTTCAATAACTCTTTCTCCTTTAATTTTTCTTTTGCTTGTTTGTGACTTAGTCTGTGCCTGACTGCCCAAAGATAATGTGGTTATGAAGAATTCTCATCTGTTTTTTAATGCTGTCTTTACAACCTAATTACACATTTTTATAGTAAATAGGACTGAAACTCTTAAACGGAAAATGTTTCAAAGGCCCAAAATGTAGGTCATAAAATGAGGTCTAAAATTGAGTGCCTTTGTTTCAATTCAATTAATTTTTGAAAAAATACTGAAAGTACTAACATAAGGGATTTTAAAAAATATATTTTTGGTTTACCATATGGTACGTTATTCATTAGTACATGTTCTCCTGGTAGTGCTGGAGGCAGTGGGCTATGTGTCCCACTGCAGCACTGGGGCAGACGTTAGCTCAGGCCCAGGCAGCAGCAGCGCTGTGCCAGCTGACATGGTGGCGGCAAAAGCGGCAGTCAGCTGCATTCTGGACACAGCTGGAGCGCACGGCTCGGATGTTCTGTGTGTATCCTGGAGAGCCCGCTTTGAACACTAGAAAGAGCTGAACAATTCTGCAGTTGTGCTAATTATTTAGCACTTCTAAAACTCTTGTTACGTGGTTCAATTGGTAGATCACTTGGTTAGATCCTTATCAGGAATTGCAAGCAATGTTCATTATACCTTTGTCAAATATTTTTTTTTTCTGTGCTTGGGAATTAATATACAGTTATCAATGCAGAGAATTTCAAATGGCTTTCTCATCACATATAGAAGAGAACATGTGAAGCAAAAAAACACCCAGAACCCACACAACTCTGCATGGAAGGAGTTATGTGGTGGGTGGGTTCATTGAATGTTTTCCTCCCAAGTTTTGCATGTGACCAAAACATGACAATATTTGAAAGGTTGCGTTTATTGTTGTTAGTACTAATGCAAGCTTCCAGACAAAGTCATTAACGGTTGATGAAGAACTACAGAAGTATCTAATCTTTGGACATCCTTCCTTCTTTCCCTTCGTTTGTGGTGATTCAGGAAAAAAAGGAATTGCCCTCCATGCTGCTCAGTGTGTTTTTTATATGATGGATGCATGTATACATGTATACATGTACAGTGTACTGCAGTATACAATCCCTTCTATTTCTGTTTCATTAAAACCAGACCTGTATAGGAATTTAGTTACACAAATGGTAAATAGCCAGTTTTCATTTGGGATGGAGTATGAGTTCACTTTTGTCTAGTCATAAATTTATGCCCATTTGATATGCTGAGATTCTGCACCTTTTTAGACTACTGAAGCCTATAGAGCTATGAGTAGGATATCCTGTTTGCCCTAGTCTCCCGTATAAGTAAACCAGAAGTAATATTGGTTAGTATTTCACAGTCAATGAAATTCCAAGGTTTGGCAAAAAAAGTGTCAGTCTTTTTTAAGTGGGTTAGCAGGTATGGAGAAGTAGTGACAGAAGCATAGATAAGAAAATGCTAGGACTTTCTGCTTACCTCCTGCATGAGTTACTTGAGTACTGTACTGAGTATTGAAATAAGTGTTACAATAAGTATTGAGTGCTTTCTAAATAAACTCTCCATCTCTATGGTGCTGACTTTAGAGCTAATTTAAAGCTAGTTTTGTTATGACTATAATGATTCAATTCAGATTTCTGAATTTTTAGAGGTTGTTTTAAATTTATTCACTTACATGCAGAGAACCAAATAAATATCCACGAAGGTATTAAGTAGTTTGCAATATTGATTAAAGCAACAAAGGAGGGCCCTGAACTGGGGTGGTGGGAACTATTCCTAGGAAGCATGCTTAAAATTATACCATTTCTCTAAGCTGAGGTCAGAGGGGGCTGTCTTGTGTAGTAAAGCTTTAATTCTTCACGATCACACAGAAAATGTAATCCCATTCTGGCTTAAAATGCCATCTTCATGCCACTGCAGAGAGAAACAAACAGTTTATGGATTTACAGAATAAATACATGAAGAAAATACTACAAAACGTGTTCTTGTTATAGAGGCTGAGACTTTTAGAGTAAGTTTGTAGTAAAACTGTTGATAATAGCTGAAAATTACAGTGTAAAGTTTTGCAATTAAAAAAGAATTGGGTTGAAGGTGTGAGACAATCATGCTATTTGTTATATCATTTATAAATGAATCCTCATCAAAAGGTAGTGTTAAACAGTTCTAAAGCCTCATTATGTGTGCAACATACGGAAGACAATAGACTCTAGTTGAAAATAAGAGAGATATGAATAAAGTAGGCAAAATCAAGGGTAGCATAAATGAGAAATAATAAGAGCATCTGTATATTGGAGCAAAGCTTATGGGACAGTCTTTTAAGTTACAGAGGAGATGCATTCTCTAATGGTTTCCTCTAATTTTAAATCATGACGCTTTAAATCGTGACTCACTATACAGAGCTGAAGTCTACAAAGCAGAGAAAGGAGCTGGAAAAAACCCTCTTTCCTTGATTCTTCAGTATTGTGTTCTTCCTTGGAAGTTTCACTTGGTTGGTTTCATTTTGTTTTTTGCTAGAGTCTTGTCTTCTAAGCTGTAGAACTTGTGAAGTCTGTCCTGTCCGGGGCACTGCCACAGCTGCTGTGTCTGTCTTCACTGTGGGGGAGCGAATGGTTGTAAGCCTGCTGCCCTGCTACCCTTTCCTGTCACCGTATCTTGAGGTGCTTTCTAGGGTAAGAGTTATTGTATGACAGGAAAGCAAAAATGCTTCCATTTCATGGTTGTTTTGAGTCACTCTTTTTATGTTTTATCCCTTTTATCCACACTCTTCTGTGTCGCTATACTGACAGTTGTACTACTTTGAGTCAGGCAAGCATCAAGCATCTCGAGATGACAGTTCAAGTATGCCCCCCCCCCCAAAAAAAAAAAAAAAG
>VXAV01010537.1:88910-107452 GCA_013399715.1 Alectura lathami | reverse complement strand
TTTTAAAAAAGAGAATATTTTTTTCTTATTCTTTTTTTTTTTTTTTTAAATCTTTCTGTTTAGCTAAATATAAACTTCAAATCCAGGGATTCAACCTCAAGTTTCAGGGAGATTTTTTTTTTTTACTTTTTGCTCAAAATGAGTTAATTGACCTGCCTTAATTGAAAGTTGTTATTCACAAATGCTCTACTAGTTTTAAATGTCCCAATGATTTTTACAGGTTTCTTGGCCAATAAAGATATGTGTATACCATTACTAACAAATGGAAAAGATTGCAATAGATAATGAGAGTTACATATCTTCCCATTGCATTCAGGGAGTATATCATGATATATTTAGCTAGAGGTTTTAGAACATTCCTGAAGACACCAACCAATTTAATTTTGAAGCGGTCGTTATGACTGACTTATATCAATATGTTGAGTGAATAGTCAGGCCTATGTCATAGCTGACATATCTTTTCTTGCTTAATAATGTAAATTTTACAAATTCATGGCTCAGGATTCACCCGACAGAATACAAATCGGATGGATATCAAAATTTCAGCACCTGGCAATTGACTGTAATTACAGACTATCTTCTCAATGGTATTGTATCTCTAAGTAATGAATGAGGTCAATTACTTCTGATCTTCTATAGCAAAATTGAGAGAGGAAGATAAGGAAAAATAAAGCAAATATTCAGAAGTAATCTAAGTGAAATTGTTAGTGTTCAAAGTGTACTTTACCAATGAGTATACCAAACAAACCAACAAACCCTCTATAGAAGTATAAGAAAAAGCAAAGAAATTTAAAAAATACCTTTCCTTCTTTACCTTCCCAAGAAGAAATAGCAAGGAGTGTCCAGCTCCATTTTAAGTAATCAATGAAGAACATTGTTCTAGGCAATTACTTTTAATGTCTGTGACTCAGTAGATAATAATATTTGAGCCTCAGGCCGGGTAATCATATCCTCTGCAGTCTGCATTAGAAATAATGCTTGGATTCATGTGGTTCATTCCGTAGTTCTTGCTTTCTTTGCAGCATTCAACATCCTAAGAACAAGATATTTGAATAAGTAGGTTTTATTTTGTATTTTTTCCTAGGGTTATTTTAGAGTAACTATACCTTAGTATATGTAGAGAGATAAACTAATCAGAACATGGTACCTGGTGCTAAACGGCAACAGAAGTATGCGAGTGGAAGCAGGTAAGCTTGTGTAGCTATGACAATTTTTAAAGGCACAATCTTTTGGGCTTTTAAAAATATATTTAAGAAAATTATTTCTGACATGCCTGCTGTGTTAAGATCATAGGAAGCAGGAAAATCAAATCTGAGATAAAAAGCAAAAAGATGGTGTGATTTGTCCAAAATCGGTCCCTTTTTGTTTTTCCCTTTTTTTTTTTTTGCCTGCTATTAGTTGAATAATTTTTCAAATAAAGCCTTAACAGCATATTTCTGCTGTGGAGCTTACAGGCAGGAGGGGGACCGACATTTTGCATGGGTGGATAATGTTAGGACAAGGGGGAATGGGCTAAAACTGAAAGAGGGGAGGTTTAGGTTGGACATGAGGAAGAAGTTCTTCGCTGAGAGAGTGGTGAGGCGCTGGAACAGGCTGCCCAGAGAAGCTGTGGCTGCCCCATCCCTGGCTGTGTTCAAGGCCAGGCTGGATGGGTTCCTGGGCAGTTTGATCTGGTGAGCTGGTGGCTGGCAGCCCTGTCCACGGCAGGGGGGTTGGAACTAGATGATCTCTGAGGTCCCTTCCAACCCAAGCCATTCTATGATTCTATGAAGTCTAGTAATCCATTCAGTAAGCCTGCAAAGTAGGACTGCTGTAGGGATGTCACTTGTCCCAGTGACCAACCTAGGTGATGAGAGTAGTCAGGAAGCAGAAAGCCTCTGCCTTTTAGGGTCATAGATTTATGAACACAGAAGCAATCTAAGGGATAAGTGAAATCTGTCTAAATACAATAAAATAATTATTATGGTGGTAATTAAAAAAAAAAAAAAACCCTTTGCTTAAGGTCAGTAAGCGTGCTTTTGATATCTGTGACACTTTCAAGGAGATGTAAATAGACATTTTTGGCACCACAGAGATGGATGATCTTCAAGCTCTCAGGTTTTGAGAAGTTTTTACTTCTAAAATAGGTTTTCTTTCTTCCATTTATGTAACTTATGTAGGCACTTTGCATATATGAACACATGGTTATGCACATAAACATAGATAATGTAGACAGGCATGCACATTTTCTCTTCTTGAAAAGCAAAAAAAAAAAAAAAAAAAAAAAAAAAAAAAAAAAAAAAAAGTCTATAACATGTTCTGCATGTAAAGCTGATACATGTTGCAACCCATTCTACTTTGCAATGTTCTAACAGTGGCTAGTTACAGAAGGTCCAGTTACTGCACTGTTGAGTAGACACGTCTGAAACACTTTAGCAGAGCCAACAATGTTTAGGATCATCTGTTTTTTGGTGCCTTGGGAAGAGTATAAATGAAGAGTTAATTGAACAACAGCAAAATACGTATCAAGACAATCCCAGAACCCATTTTTCGATAATTGTTTCTTCTCTTAAGAGAACATTACCTCTCTCACAGATGGCCAGAGTGATGCATTTGGGGAAATCAACCAAGTTGGCTTTCTTCCTGGTCTCTCTGCTTAGTAGCTACAGTGTTTAACCCCAGAAGCATTACCTAACTTTGCTCCAGATACCATTTTAATCAACAATACTAGGCTTCACAGTTGGAAAACTCCCTTTAAGGTCTCTGAATACAATTTTATTTTTTTTTTAGTGTTTTGGACATTTTGAAACAGTCTGTCAAAGTAGAGTTTGGTTACTTTCAAATCACTTTGGAAAACAGCTTACTGAAATATGGCTTGTAGAAGTTTTAATGAATTGTGTAAATCTCACAATTCTAAGAAACAGTCTTGTGCAGATGTCTTCTGATTGACATCAGTGGAGTTAAGGCATTTACTCCTGCCTCATACATAGGAAGGAAAACACATTAAACAGTTAAAACACTGATGTAGAAACTGAGTGACCTGACTTTGAAGTTCCTTCTCTGTGCTGTAGTACATGTGCACATAATTGTATTTTCACATGATGTGGCCTTGAAACCTGAACTTGGAAAAAATGGTGAGGTGCTCGAATACTGGTATAAAGACTGGATAACAAGCCCCAGGAAATACTGCGTGTCTGTGAGGTTGTGCCAATGGAATGGAAGCTCTGTACTTTCCAGGGCTCCTGTTGCTCTCTGCTTTCAGGCAGAATGGCCCTCATCAGTCAGAAGCATCCCAGCAGGCAGGGGGGCAGGCAGAGCAGGGAGACATCCGTCTTGTCCACAGCAAATTGTGAGTCGGGTGGAATAAAGGAAATCGAAATCTAGCCTATGCTTTTCACTCTCCCTTTTGGCATTTGTGAAGGTTCAGAGCTCTGGTGCAGGTTGTGCCAATACCATTTTCAAATACAAATTATTTTTTATTCAGTGTAACTTGTTTCTTAATTATCTTGAAAAAAACAGCTCTCTATTAAGTGTCTTTATCACTAATGATTTTGTACAGAATTTGCAGTTGTCTATAGGTGACATCAAAGAGGTAAATACATTTTCATTAGATTCTTTGTCTTTCTTTTTCTACCATTATTCCTTTGTTCTGAGGAGCCATGAAGTTCTTAAGTTCATTTGCATTTTTGGATTATGAATTGAGAATGATTTTTAATTGCTTTTGTAATCTCCAAATTATTTTCTCTTCAAACTTACTCCATTTTGCTTGCTGTTGCCATGTACCTATTACTTAGTTGCAAATTGATTTTGTTCTTCCTTAAGCAATTTCTGAGGAGGATATTTGTTAAAGGAGTGTATTAAACTGGGAGACACCCAGAGATGATGGAGAAGAGCTTCTAGCAAAACTCAAAAACCATAATTGCTTCAGCCTAAAATTTAAAGCAGGCATATTAATCATCTGAATAGCAGATGCACATCTAAGCATGTCAATCTCTATTCTATGTCAATTCCCTCTTTCCCCCAGCTCATGCTATCTGATGTGCATTTTGAAGTGAAGTCCTTAGGACATCATTTGCTTGTGTATGTGACTGTTATGTTAATACTGACAGAAAGTGTAGTATAAATTAAAGCCTTGAGCATTTGTACTGGAGACATGATTTATGTGAAGTGGACCTAGTCGGATGTCTCAAAGTGGTTACATTTCTGAAAACTTTGCTTATGTTCATGGAATGATCTAG
Organism: Alectura lathami; assembly: GCA_013399715.1. Classification (NCBI taxonomy): domain Eukaryota; kingdom Metazoa; phylum Chordata; class Aves; order Galliformes; family Megapodiidae; genus Alectura; species Alectura lathami. The sequence goes on along the minus strand of VXAV01010537.1, from coordinate 103,235 downwards.
GTTGGAAAAGACCTTAAATATTACCAGGTCCAACTATTAGCCTGACCTGCCTAGTCCCATCACTAAACCATGTCTCTTAGTGCCATGTCCACACATCTCTTAAATACCTTCCACAGCTTCCTTGGGCAGCCTGTTCCAATGCTTGACCACCCTCTTCATGAAGAAATTCCTTGTAATGTGAAATCTAAACATTCTCTGGCAAAAATTATTACAACAATGAAATAAATCAGTAAAATGTTTTGAGGCTGTTAAAAAAATATAAACATGAAAGCCATCTATATGTCTCTCATAGCTTGATCTCTGGCTATGTTCTATTGAAGAATAATAATCTCTGTAAAACAGCTTAAACATTTTTTAAACTCTTTTTATCCCCTTTAATTTCTTTTGTTGGAAATGATAAGAGTTATAAGATACAGAGCAGTGAACTCAACTCTGATAACTCAATTTGCACATAATGATCAGTGGCCTGGCCATTACTTTCAAATAAAGTTATTTAACACTCCTGTACCACCACCTCTCCACTGCCCCTCCTAAATAAATAAATAAATAAATAATCAACACTCGACGCTAAGCTAGCTGATACATGATGACACTGCACTGTTTCCCACCCACCCGGCCCCCCCAAGCTTGGAATCTTAGGGCAGCCACATATTTGCATGGGTACTGCATCCAAAACTACTTGTCATATCACTGTTGTCTTTGTGTTTGATTTTTTTTTCATCTCCAGTGTTACTAAAAAAAAAAAAAAAAAAAAAAAAAAAACAGAAGAAAACAAAAAAACAACTAAAATTCTTTGTGGGACTAGAGTTTTTGGGGAAGTATTTTACAACGTGGCTTATTTTTCCATCCATTTCATACTATGGCTGTTATTTGATACCATGATGTCAAAATTCCTGCATACTTTTTTTTTGTTGTTTTTCCCTTTGAATCAACTGATTTATTAATTCTTTCCTTCACATCCTTTTAGCTGGGTGTAGATTTGGTGTTATTACCAAGTTATCTGCTTTAATTATCCATGTGTCAGTGAAGAAGCATGTTTGGTACTAACTTTTCTTACTGGTAGTATGGCTGGTCCATTTTGGTGATGATGACTTTTTCAGTACAATCTGAGCTCTTGTAAGATATCTGGAAAACTGTGCTGCCTTCCCTCTCGGAAGAAACTTCTATGATATTTCATATGAGCTGTTTTTCTTTTTGTTGTTGTTGTTTTTGTTTGGTTATACCTCCGTGCTACTCTGTACCTCAGAGGCAGAGTTTCATCAGAAGGATGTTTGCTCTTTTTCCAGTCACTGCTTTTAGGGAGATTATTCCCTTTCTCCCTGTTTCTAGGTGATCTTGGCTTCCATATTGCAGGATGCTTTGCTTTTGGCTTTAAGCCCAGCATCTCAGCGTACTCCTCTTAATGGAGTTGAATTTTCCTGTCTCTGCCTGCTTTTCTCTTTGCCTTGTGCCTTCTAGTCCAAGCAAAAATTTATTTGGATGATAAGCATGGACAGGCCAGTTCTTCTCTTGCATGATGAGAAATGTCATTTTCTTCCTACTCTGCTTAGCTTCCCCTCTGTGGCGCTGAGATTAAACTGGTTCTGATATTGTCACACTGCAACATGGGCAGAAGAAAAGAGCCTAGAAAGGCAGAAAAAAAAATCTAGTCAGAAAAATATTTTTTTTTTTTTAGAAGAAATATTTCTACTTGAAGAAAATCTATTTGCTTTTTGAAAAAAAAAATATAGATTTTCTTTTCATAAGATAAGAAATCAGCTGTTTTAAAATCTCTTGCAGAGAAAAGGAATTCTTTTCAAAAAAAAGGTAGCCAACTTGCCATGCTCAGTCACCTCCAGGTGCGTTTAAGCCTAGCTGCATTAACTCTTCAAGTGTCTTCCAACATGCCAGTCAGTTTTCCGGAAAACTAAAATTTCTAACTCCTTGTAGCTTTCCTCAGGCTGCGCACAGGTCTCCTTCACCAGAATAGGGTGAAGCAACCATTCCCACATGCCATGTTATCTCTCTCCAACAGTTGACAGCAGAGCTTTTTGTGTTTGTTCTCCTTAATCTGTCTGACTAGGGAGACCTGGTTTAGTGAAGGTGAGCTCTTTTTAAACTATTTAAAATAACCTTACAGAAGTTACAGTGTTACAGATAGAGAGGTTATGGAACACAGACCAGCAGTTCTTTGGCAAGTAAGGGGCACTCTTACTCTCTGAGCTGGAGTGGCAAGGCAAGTGCCTGCCCACAGGAGAAACTACTTGCATGGCTGCTCATCTATTAACACCTCTGTTGGCAATTATCCAGTAGTTGCTGGGCAAAGAAATGGTATTTAAAAAGCAGAGAGATTATTGTGAAAAATAATCTTAGGTATAGGTGTCCAGCAGTGGAAGAAATTAAGTACAGTTAAGTATGCTCTAAAGAAATTTTGTACAGAATGTAAACGTAGATACTAGTAAGGCAACCAAATGTGACAAAGGAATTGCCTGTTTTAGGGGATGACAAATAAGTGCCTCACTATAGACATAATCCTTAAATCTTACTGTTTGAATTTTGTTTTATTTCAAAGTAGCTGTCGTATGTTAACGCAAGCATGTTTCTTTATTTTCATAGTGAGCAATTCTGTTTGCTTCTAATTTTCAGAAGATCTCTATTAAAAGAAAAAAGAAAAAGAAAAAAGGAACAAAACAATTCTATTAAGTAATTACTTCTATTCAATTCCAATTACAATAATAGTAGTGTTTAGTGCCAACTTCCTAGAGGCCACTATGATTTAGTCATTACCTATTTAGAGTACTTGTTCAGGTATCTATTTATTGCTTTATGTTAAGCACAAGTTGTTTACAATGAACAAGAAAGATTATTTCTTTGCTTTCACTTGTGATCATCCTATACAGAGCTCCAGATCCCAAGGACATGTTAAGAATTGAGTCCAAAGCAGTAACACCCTGCAGTGTAAGTAGCCAAATGGAGGCCTGCCTTCTTAAAAAGAGAATTGTGTGTCCTTGTGGCCTGCTCCTGCCATTGGTCTTGATAGGACTTAAATCCCTAAGGGCTGGGAAGGTACGTTGTGGATGAGAGTGGGTACAGTTGTTCTATGTAAATTACTGATGTGAGTGAGTCACTGTGAGCAGCACCTGTCAGCCTCTGCAGGAAGGGGGACAGGGGAAGTGCTGATGCATTCCTGCACGTGGAATCAAAATTGCTGTTAGTATCCTTCTGTGCTTTAGTGGCTCTTCAGTGACTTCCAGATAATTTATTTGGGAGATGGCCAGGAGTGGGCAGATGAGAGCTCTAGCACCGTTGATCTGTGCACAGTAACATGAAGCTTCATTTGGCTGTGCTCTCATGGGAGTTTGTTTTATTGTCTCTCTTACCTTTTCTCAAGATGCAGCTCTCATATTTTTGCCTTTGTATCATGCAGACTCTTAGAGGTCCTCCTTCTACTGTGCCTAGGATGTGTTTCAGGCTCCCGCTGTGAGCAGTAGCTTCTTCCAGTTCCATCTCTAGCCATTTAAAACAAGAAGTAGCTCCTTACTCTGCTGGAATAAACTGGAAGGATTATGATCTCCAGGATCAGAAACAATTTCATGTTGCTAAAAGCTTTACATCAAAACTCATAGAACTTAAAAAGCTGAAGGTAGGCAGTTCTGCAAGAATTTCTTCTTTATTGTGCTTTTTGCTCATAGTAAAATGACTGTCTCAAAGGGTTACTTTAAGAGGGTTTTCCATGTTTGTATAGCTTTACTGTGGAGAACACACGTATGGTTGGAAAAATAAAAGAAAGAATTGTAGCAATAATGCATATGCAGTTTCTTCTTAGTTAGAGATCATCATCATTTTCAAACTAGGGACAGCTGAGCTGCTTAACACTGAAGTCCTTATTTTTCAAATAATAGCTTCCCTGTTATCAGGGAATTACTGTGACTGGATTTTTCTTTTGTGTAGTGAAGACACTGAGGTGGTGGGCAGACTGCATATGGAAGAACAATTTCTTATGTATACGCTCTACTTCTCTGTGGAAAGAAAAGACCTTAAACAGAACAGGACTTAGATAGGTTCGCTGCCAACTGGTAGCAGGCAGAAGATCAGAGTGAGAAGTTGCTTGTTTCTGTAGGACCAAGCTGGAAGTGGAAGGAGTGTGTAGAGAAGAGTTAGGAACAAGGCCGGGGACCATCCTTGCAGCTGTGACCTCTTTCCAGTGGGCTGCATAAGGTAATTGTAGGCTTAGACTGAGTTGCAGCTGTAAGCCTTGAGTCCTGCAACATACCTGTTCTGTGGATTTGTCTACTCTGCCTGGCATCACCCAGACTAGGGAGCAAAAGGCAATTCAGAAAACAAGGAGTTCTTGTGTTCTCTCAATGTTGGAGATGGAGAAGGAAAAAAAAAGATAGGATGTGCAACCCTCTTGCCTTTTAACAGCTTTTCCTTTTTCACAAAAATAATGGAAGATTCATAAAGAAATTTAACTCTGTAGAAGCTGCATAGCAAAGCAATTTGGCTTTGAATGAATAAAATATGTAAAATCCCTTTTTCATAAACACAGATTTTAATTAGGAAGAAGGTCTGCTTCAGAGCCAGACCATTATTTCCAGGTCTGTACCCAGCCAAAAGTTTTAATTGGTACAGGAAGAATCAAGAACTTGGAATGATTTATCAGAATTAAAGAAAAAAAAAGGTGGTGACTAGTCAGATTAAAGAAAAGAAGCTTCTGTCAGCTAGGGAAATAAAATTCATCCATTTGTCAGTTAGATGGATAACATACATTACTTTTGAGAGCATTAAGTAGTTGTTGCTATATTAAAAATACTTTCTTGTATAGATTTTGAATAAAAGGAATCTATTTTGCTGCACTTTTGGTTGTAGTTCTAATTCTTTTACTAACAGAGTTTATCCAGCTACATTTGTACATGTGTATTCTAGAGTATGGTCTTTTTTTTTTCTTTCTGCTCTAGTTCATTATGTTTTTTTTTTCCCACCTAGCATAGTTTTATGTTATTCTTCATATTCTTTCTTTTTTATTTGTCTCCTTTTTATCTCTCCACTTCTCTTCCTTTTTGTCATCTTCTGGTTTTCCTGTTTCCCCTCTTTTCATTTCTTTTATTTCATTCCTATGCTAGTAAATGTGTATGGATTCATGTGGGGTTTCTTTTGCTTGCTCATTTGTTTGTTTGTTTTTCACAATATGTGTGCTTAGTTTTTTGGGTTTTATCACCATGATGTTCACTTCAATCGTATGATATTCTGCATTTCTTCTAGCTCTAATTCCAAGGGATTGGAATTTTTTCTTAAGTCACTGGACACTTAATTGCAGCGTCTAAGCAGCTTCTGAAGTTAATAAAAACTTGAATAGACAGTAAGAATTCTTCTGTAATTCCGTAGTAGATATTTATCTACTCCGTAGACTATGCCAAATTTTGGCAGATTTGCCATCACTAATACCACTGACATGCTACCTCAGGTGACATGCTTTGTTTACTATTTTATATGTCATAAAAAATTCTGTCATGCAGTTCTGTTTTCTGCAGTCGTTGACAGACTGAACAGTGACTGAAATGCATGGTGTGCAGTCCTCATTGGGTAGGGGGTAGCTGCATGCTGGAGCAATTGGTGTGTCTTCAGGGTTTAGCTTGCAGATTTTTCAAGCAGTTGCTGCTCAGCTGTTAAAGAACAGAATGAAGGTTAGTGTGATGTGAAGTGCTTTTCACCCACTGCTTTGTATCTTGTCAGTGTTGTTTTTGTTTTTAAACCTAATGGCTGCCATCTTCGTTCATCATTGGTATTTGATAACCTGCCATTGCAGTGCATGTTTAATTTGGAAGTGGGAGTTGCCAGCTCATTCTTTCAGAAAAGAATGGAACCCTTTGTCTGCAAACATAAGATGTGTTCTGCATCTCTTAAGCCTATTACTTCCCACCAGTGCAAGAAAACCATCCCTGTAAGGCATATTGCTGTGATTGTGGAGGTGTTCACCAGCCCTTTCCAGTGCAATGTCAGCCAAGTTAGCTTAAACCATTTTCACCATCACTGGAAGCTAACACCTGTCATTTAGCTGATGAAGAAGCAATGCACTCATTTAGCTCTGTCTGCTGCACAGGACCTTTGGCAGCAGGAAGGTAGCAAGCATGTCTCATGGTGCAGTGCCTTTGGCCTCTCCGACGCTGGAAATGAAGTGTTTCTTTCCTGTGCTCTGCTGTGGCTGAGGCTGCTCATGTTGCGTGGGTGGTGCATTTGTACTGACACCAATAGACAGTGCAAAGTATTGGAGAGAAGAAATACAATTTACATATCTATGTCACCTGAGTCCTCTCTCATGTCACCCTTGAGAATACAGAAATTCCATGGATTTTGTAATGATTTATTTTGTTTTCCAGTTAGGAAGTAAGGAGGTACAGTTAAAAGCTCATGTTCTGTAGAATTCAAAAATTTTCACAATTTCACTTTAGCAGGTGTGAACTTCATATAAAGTCACAGAGTTAACTAACATAATTGTAGCTCACAGAAGTAAAAACAAAACAAAACAAAATTTTCTGAACAAATAAAACCAATTCTAATTAAAGAGATCAAAGAACATGTAATTCTCTAGTGTAGTTTGGAGGGATATGCAGGGAGAAGTATTGGAAATTATTAAATTGCTTTGTTTACTGAATGTTTTCATGAGAAATGGTAGGCCCTACTCTTATAATTCCTATGTGCCAGGAAAGGAGAAAATATATATGTGTATATTTATATCGCTGTGAGTTTTCTACATGGTGGTTTACAAATAGATCCAAAAATAGCAGATCTATATTTATATAGGGCAGACTCAAGTTAAAAGGAAGTTTTGTTCATCTCTGGAAAAGGATGTCTTAATTTATCACATTTTGGTTCTTGATAAGGCCAAGGTCTACTATCTTATCTATATGTCTGTATGACTGTAGTTTGAAAAGCTGCATCTTTTTAGAATAGAAGGTAAAGAAATTAAATGGTGCTTATCTTTTGTAAATAAGCAAATAAAACATTGTCCTATTAACTATATATCTTACCCTATTTTTTTTCTGAGAACCTTTCTGGTTTGTGTAATGTAGAGCTGTATGTAAGAACATTCAAGGGACAGTTCCTCAACTGCTTTTGTTAAAGAAAGTAAAACTGCATTATTTTATTATCATACCCTGAAAAGGCAGTGAATTATGTCTTAATATGGACTAACACAGGGCAGAGGATTCAGTCTGTCACATGAGACTGGTGTTTCTCCTTTAGCTATTACTTAATAAATTATCTTATGAGAAATATAGTGCAGGCTAGATAATGTTTGTATGCCAGAAGAGGTAGGAAGGCTATAGGTGGCAGCAGCAGAAGATGTATTTAAAACTTCCTTTTTGCTGATCCAAACCTAAGATGGCTAAGAAGAACTTCCCTGAGAAAACTTTATGCCATCTCTAAATTAATTTTCAGAGTGTACTGCCAGAGGTAGGAGTATTGAACGTGCTGCTGTGCAGCCAATGTTTGCTTATGAGGGTTCATCTTGTGGACCAGCACAGTGCTTTGTATTTGCATCCCTGTACTGATGCCACAGCAAAACATACTCGGTATTTATATTTTTACTGACACTTGCTCTATAAGCTGTAAGATTGCTTGTCTTGTCTCAATTCCTCTGGCAGTGTTTTCCTCTCTACACATTTATCTGGTTGTACTTAAGAACTAGCTTCTGCTTTATCTCCATTTAGGCCAGGATGACAAACTATTAATTCACTGGATAAGCTGCTCCTTGGTACGGGGAAATTGCTGCCCGTTTCTCATGTGTCCTCTGGCATGAGATTCCCGCACTGTGGAGGGAAACATACAGTTTCCTTGTGCTATACTGGCTCTGAAGGAGGCTGCAGCTCCCTCAGAGGTGATGATCCTCTGCTGCCCTGCCAGGGAGGTGAGCCGGCTGTTGAAGGTGCTGGAGGCTTCTGAGGTGTTTGTGACTGGCTGCCTTAGTGGGAGAGGACTTGTCATGTGTCTGCTCCAGTTAGATTGAGGCCATGGCTGATTTAAAACTGGAGAGCCAGTTGGAGAGAAAGGCTGTAGATAGATTTTAGTGTTGAGTCACTCTTAACACCCATCTTGAATTACAGGTATCTGATGGGAGCAAGGACAAGGAGGTGAGATATTTCCTGTGCTTTATGTAGCTTAAGGAAATTAAAAGCAATTCAGATCAAATACTTTGAGATACAATTAACTTCCCACATAATCAGCAAACATAGCTGTTACCTAGATCTGAGCACTCATGAGGAAGTCCATGTAGTTCAGAAAGGAAGGAGCAGGATTTTCAGTTAAAGATGAGGTTGTTTTTGTGGCAGTTCCCTGCTGTAATGACTTTCATTCTAAAGGTGAAATCCCAGCTTCTTCATCAATAGCAAAGCTTCTGTGTATCACAGCGGAGACAGTTTGTTTCGGAAATCTATAATTTGGAGACACCTTCTCAGATGAAATACATGCTCAACTACAATTTTCCTGTTAATTCCCAATTTCATAAAGAGCTTTTAAAAATCATATAGCACTGGCGTTGCTACTCAGTAATACTATAAGGTAACTAGACAGCCCTGTAGGGTATTTCGTAACAAAAAGTCTATTTGCCAGCTCCTGCCATAACCATTAATATTCTTCTTNCCCCCCGACTGGTCTTTAGGTAATGTGCTTCTCTGTTGCACCTTCAAATTACAGTTAGTAAAATAAGGCACAGTAGAGTTTTAAATGTTCTCCTTCTCCTGCTATGCTTGCTGGATATACTGTGTTCTGATCACAGAGCAAAAGCAATGCCAGCTGTCTTGGCAGGCTTTTGTCAGCCAGGTGTGATTACATGGGGATTTAAATCTTTACTTTTTGAAAGAATGTATCTGGCCAGCATTAAATTGATGTATGAGGTGCTAAATCATATGGAAATCTTCAAACAATTCTATTTTGAAACATTTATATGTAAGATGAAAATAAAAAAACTTTGGAATGAAACTAATTATTCAGACTCAGCTACCTTTCGACATGCATGGAGGAGGGAATATATCTGAGGGGAATAAATTCAAAGCTAGCATGTGGAATGATTACTTCTCCTTTACCCTGTTTTTTTATACCTCGCTTCCAAAGTGTAGAATTTAAATTCTTAAAGAAGTTAACCAGGTATACCTACAAGAAAACACAATTTTCTTGTGAATTCTCACCTCACATGAGTCCTTATCCCATCTGCTGTCTGTAGCCTTATGTCTGTCTTTTGTTTCTTGCTATTCCTGTCAGGGAGTCCTAGAACTTGCGATTCAGATAGCCCTTACTCAGTTGAGTAATTAATTTGCTGACATAAATATGTTTTTGAAGGATTTAGCCTTTAAATTGTGACTGCTGGGAGGAACAGCTTTTTGTAGGTATTTGTTGTTGATTTTTTTTTTTTTTTTAGTGCTGTCTAATGAGTATGCTTTTCTAAGTATTAAGAACTATGCATAAACAGTTACGAATGAGGCTGTTTTACTTCAAGCATGCTTTCTTTGTGATGTCTCGTGTAACTTATAAGGATTTCCTTTTTCTCTTCTCTTTTTATTTTATTACAGTGAGATTAAGGACTCAGTACAAATAAAAGGGTTGTGGCATGACTTAGAATTTATTGCATTTATTAAAGTAGTCCAAACTCAAACTTTTAAAAATATCAATTTCAGATATTTAAGAGGATAAGTACCTGGTGAGGATTTAGGGTAAGGTTGATTGAGGAAGTAAATCTACTTTCTGAATGTCTACAAAGAAAAATCAAACGAGAAATTCAGTATCAAAAACATCAAAGACAATAATGCAGTTGCTTTCATCTCCGATGTGTGCTTGCACTTCAAAGAAAAGCAAAATGCTCACCCTTCCGACAGTACCCCCGAAGGAGGATGAGCCTATAGTTGAAGATAAGTCTTCACTTCTTTGAGAGAGAACTGGGAAGACAGAGCTAGAATTTTTACCAAAAAAAAAAAAAAAGCAGCTGTACACTATTTCTTTCACTTTAATGATTATACCAAAGGACATTTCCTGCACTCAAGAATAGTGTCGCTTCCTTAAGATACGCAAATAATTATGCACCTCTCAAATCTTGCTCTTCACTCAGAACTTTTATTTCCTCTGTTAAACTCTGAGAACTAAGGATAAGGCAGATTGCTCTGTGGTAATGTTCTTCACCCTATTTATCACAACTGCAAAAAGTGCTGATTGCACACATTTTAACATGTACTTTTGCTCACTCACATCTTCCTACCCCTTTCATCTTGGAATTGATGATAATAGATTTAATTCTATGAAGTAGTTTTCTATTACCAGTGTTGTGATGGGTGTGTTCAGTCGCTCTAGCAAGTGAGGATAGAGAGAGGTAATCAACCTGCAATGCCTGCCCAAACAGTTTCCTGTGAAATCAGCAAATTTTAGGGCTGACCATAACATAGAAAATCATGCATGTAATGATGCCCCAAATTTAGGTACCTGATTCAGCTCTCATGATTGTTGATAAGAATCCAGTCCAAAAACAATCCACAGAAATTAACAGGAATAAAAATCAGGCCATTTCCCTTCTGTACTTGCTTTGGGGAATTTTATTTTTCAGGCAAAGGCTACTGCTAAAGATGTGCAGTAAATTGAAAGGACAAAAATATCATAACTTTAATTTCTTTAAGTGAGAATGGGTTTAACATGGTTGTTGAATTGAGACTAAATCCAGTTTTGGCTTTTTCTCCATGCTGCTTTAGCTCAGTTTCAAAGCTATCACTGATCAGAAAGCTTGACAGCCACAGTGTTTGCAAATCCTCACCAATGAGCAGTAACAAGATTTAAAAGTGAAACCTCTGAACAGAGCCAGTTTGCTCAGTCAACTTTATAGATTGTTATTTAACCAGCTGCATGCTAGAACTATTTTATTTTTGTCTGTCAGATCTGGGTTCTACACAAATAGGAGAGTCAGAGCCTAGCTGAATATCATCATGTAAAATAATTACCCGCTCAGTCACAGTTTTATTCATAACATAGCAATCAGTAAATTTAACAGGTTGCTTTTAAATAAAGGTCCACAGGAATATAAATATTTGGAGGTCACTTTAACAGAGAAATGTGTCTTTGGCCTTTTTTCATTTTTCTTTTGTGGCACTGAATAAACAAGAGGTTTAATCCTTAGGCATACACATTCTCCTTGCAGAATGCACGTGGCCTAAACTGAAGCCTAGTGGTCTGGTTGCCAGACCAGTGAGTCAAGCTACAAATAAGGTGGCAATTTTAAAGACTGGATTACAATAATAAGCAGGCCTTTAAGCACAGTAGGTCTTCTGTGTTATATCTAAGCACTGGTAAATTTTAGTGTTTTGGCAGTGAAGAATATATATCAAGTATGATTTGCAGAAATTATTCCACAGTTAGGGATCCAGGAAGCTTCTGACAGTTTCAAGCACCAAAGCTTTCTCCTAACTGTGGTGCCATTTCTGGAAATAGACAGCGGAGAACTTCAGATGGCATTGATGGGAACTCTTGTGTTCTGCTGACATGTTTTGTTGGACATTCTTGTGCAATGGCATGGATACGTAGATGTATTTAATATTAACTATTAATATGTTAATGTTAATATTAATCGGTATTTTTTGTTACATGAACCGTAATGACCAACTGTCATGGTGTTTCAAATGTTATTGCTGTGATTGTTTGGACCTGCTTGTTTTGCAAACGGGAAGGAACATAGTTTCCTTTTCCACAAACTTGCTGCTTGTGGTAATTTGCATTCTGCTCAATAGGCGCAAGTCAGTAATTCAGTTTATAGTCTCAATTTTTCGAGTCTTCACTGCACAGGTGAGAGTTACGGAATGACTGCGATACAGTACTTTTTGGTTGTTTCCCTGAGATTGTCTGGTATAGAGAGTTCTGAATGTTTTGAAATTGGGAAGGAATATGCTTTTAATACTTTTACACAATGATCTCAATTTATTTCACATCCTCTGAACTAGTTCTTTGTCAGAGTTAGTTGGATGGAAACCTAGAATTTCTACAGTTGGAAAATGACTTCTTAAACCGAAACTTTGGTCTTTTTGATATTTGTGTGTGTTATGCATAATATATATATTTTTATATACTTTTAACATATATGTAAACACATAACTCTTGTATATGTGTATTAAATTCTTTTATATGTGTATTACCTATGCATATATCCAAGAATTTCATACATGTGTAATGAAATACACATATAGGTATATGTATATATTGTGTAATAAATGTCCCTGTTGCTTACAGTTTTTGCCTACTCTGAGGGTAGGCAAAACAGATTTGTTTTTCCTTAGCAGTAGCTTTCTTCATCTGCTACATATATGTTCTCTTCTGGTTTTGCTTTCTGAAATATAATGACATAGTTATGGCATGCTTCCTTCATGTCTGGAGCAATTTGATGACAGTCTGTCAAGTCTACCGTCAGTATTTTAAAGTTTCCAAGATGAAGTTTTATCATCTTTTTTTTTTTCCACAGAGGAATTAACTCTCTCCTACATTGGAGATCTTTTTTCAAGAACTGTCAAAATTTGCTAGTTTTCTCTTCAAGTGAAAGGAGAGAAATTACGGCACTTTTAAGTATGAGTGCTCTGTGAATACACATGTATTTGTAAAACATGCAAAATTCCTCTCTTTGCTTGAAAAGATTAGGTAACTTCCGTTTTACACACAGAAAATAAATTAATCAATGGCAGTTCATAACGTCCAAAATAGATCTTGAAGGCGTGGTAGGGAAAGGCATGGATGAGTGGGGAAACAATGGCCGAACCCAGAGTCTTCAGAAGTCCAAGCTATCTCTTGACAGGTCTGCTTTCCCAAAACACAGTGTTTATTTGCAGCTTGAATGTTCAAGATGCTGTTCAGCTCTGTCAGGTATGTTGAATGCTCAGGTAGCAAAGGCAGCAGATAAACAGAAGTCAGTCACCAGAAACCTCTGCTTCCTTGGAGAAAGTGATGGGATTGAAAAAGAGATGAGACATACTTGTACTGTATTTTCTGAAAACAAGATTCCACATAAAGGTTATTTTTCTTAATGAAATGAAATTGTTTTTACTGTCAGCCATGAAACATTGTCCTTTCATCTGAGGAGCTACATTTAGAAACCGTGAGAAAAAAGGCTATGTTAAAGACAGTAGAGTTCCTTTGTTAATTCACTGTTAAAGTACTTTAGAAGATCATTGTGTTTTCTAGCTTATCTGTATATCAGTGCATGAAAGAAACTACCAAACCTCAAATATGAATTTAAATTTGTGGCCTTTCCATTAATATTTTATGCAATAAGTTTAAAAATAAACAAAAAAAAAGCACCAGCAAACAAAACCAGTATAGCAGATATTTTTGTGTGACCGTTTAGAAAGCTTTGCGTGGTGGTTTGGAAGTGTAACCTAGAATTTCACTCATTTCCTCAGTCTGTGTCACAACCATTACAATATTTAAATATTTTGTTTTTGCATGTGAATATTGAGTTGCTCTGGCCATTTAGTAATGCAAAACAGATGAAAGCCTGTAAGGATTTACTGGCTGGCACAAAAGCTTTTATTCTAAAAAAGTTAATCTCTTGAAAATGTTACACTGTTTACAAAGTTACTTGCAATAATTAAGAAATTTAAATGAGTCACTCACAAAGCTGTAACAATTGGGTATTATGTTTTCACAGGAAATAAGAATTTCAGATATTAAATGTTCATATTGTGGCATTAAAAAGTGCTTTGCATCTTAAGAGTAGCTTATCTTCTAGTGAAATTAGCTCAAAACAATACACATTGAATCTGATGTCTGGTTCCGTATTATTATTCAGAGATAGAAGCCACTGGGGCTCTCTCCCCTAGCTGAGAAGCTGGGACTGTGCCAAATCAGGCAATCAGGTCCTTTGGTCTGATGAGGAAGTGCGCAGAGGCATTTCTTTTAGCTCTGTAGCTAATACAGTTTCAAGACTAACTCTTTCGGAAGCATTAGAGATTTTTTTTTTTTTATTATTTGAAATATTGAGCACTAAAGGCCAAGTTCCTCTCTAAAATAAATAAAGATCAAAATTCTTGTTGACTCTATGCAGATCAGGGACTTTTCCATTGCTCCCANTACTATAGCTTACAGTCAGGAAAACTTCAAATTTTCTTTTATTCTATTACATTCAAATAAAAATGGTATCATTAAAAGATCTTCTTAGTTAGTGTTTGTTATTTGCCAGAAAAGTCCAGTGTCACTGATGAATCTTTTCTTTACTATTGTCTATGCCTATTATCTGTAACACCTGCAATATGAGTAATGGTGTTTACTACAATAAATGGATTTAAAGAAAATGAAATTAAATGAAATTATTCTTGTGGTTTTGTGAGACTAATT
>VXAV01010537.1:75185-87003 GCA_013399715.1 Alectura lathami | reverse complement strand
GTGGTTTTGTGAGACTAATTTAATACATCATGAGCTCCATTGGTGAGGGAACCCCAGCTAAGAATGTCATTATTCTAAAAGGAAATTCATTTCCATTGGTGTTTGTTGGTTTGCATCCTCATGGTGTATTTGTCCATAGATTGCCATGATAAGTGAGAAGGAGACTCTGTTCTTACCGTATTTCCGCAAGTCCACGCGGTGCTTTGTGATGATGATTCTGTAGATCTTAGCACACAGCTAAGACACAGCTTAGCATGCAGCTAATTTCTTTAACTCAGACTTTAATTGTTGATCTTATTTTGTTTATATAGCATAACATTTCTTGGGAAAATGCTCCCACTCATAAAAACTCAAGCCCTTTGAAGTGCCCAGGACACAGCCATTTATACCACTAGGTAGACCATAAAGCAGCGCGTTGTCATCCAGCAGATAGTCAAACTAGGCCTAGTTCTGTATCAGAAAACAGCTTGTCTTTTGGACAGAAAGGATGAGTTACTATAAACAAGGAAACGTTTGGGAATGTTTTTTCTTAATATTAGCGTAACGGGATCCGGGGTTAAGAAAATATGTTTTGCTGTGTCCCAGTATAAGAAGGCGCAGCAGTTCACCATTTTCCCATAGAAAGATTAAAAAAATATCTGCAAAAGAAGAATACTTGCTTGAAAGAGCAAGTATTTTCCAACACATATGCTACAAGAAAAGAAGGCAAACTAAACAAATATAATTTAGTATTTAACTATATTAGATGTTCTGCAAAAGTGTGAAAGGTGGCCTGTTAAGAAAAGATTAAATTTGAAAAAGTAAAGTTGAATTATATATATATATATTTATTATACCTAGCATGGAAATATATTACATATGTAACCTTCATGAAGTCAGATTGTCCTTTGCAGTGGGTAGCAATTGTTTTGTTTGTTTCTAAAACTCCACTCCTTTCTGTTTAAGTAATCCACTCTCCCTGCATGAGTGCCTGTAAGTTAATATTTAAACATTTTTAAATGTCAGTTATCCGACTTTAGAAAAAATAACATTAATGCCAGATATTAAGCAGTTATCATGGTGGGGGACAAACCCTGCATTTATTTATGATTTTAGTTTGTATTTTGTTTTCGTGAATTAAAGTAGGTGACAAATACTCTGCACATTTGTGTAGTGTGTTAGTGGACATAGCAAATAGAGCTATCTCTTTTAATTTTTGTATTTTAGTGAATACTGTGGTGCTTGTGCAACTGAGAGACTGGTAGCTTGATTGTGATCTAGGGAAGACTTAACCTTTTAGACCTGAAATGTGGATTTCTTGTCTGCAGCGCAGCTTTCCATTGTGTATTCTGCACCCATCTTGCGATCACAGCAAATGGAGCTGATAGATGTGCTGTGGACAGACTGAGCAGTAGGTGTATACACCATGGCTAAGAGAACAGCTGCTAGATGGTTCTCTGTGGTGCGGACAGACACTGGGGAAGACTTACCATGATGCTTTGAAAGTACTTTTTGTCCTCAGCTGTATGTCAGTTTTGCTGCTCATGTTGCAGCCCTTTTGAAGAATACAGGCTTTAGGCACAGCAAAATAAAGCACTGTGATCAAGCAGGGGGTTAGGAGACTGTTAAAAACATTTACATTTTTGACATTAGCTAGAACTTGAGGCTGATTGTTGTCATATTGGTAGACGGAAAAAGGAAGTCAGATACAAAGCAATGGTGCTTTTAGCTTCCCTTTCATGTTCAATTACTCATATGAGGCAACAGATTTTAACATGCCCAAGAATGAATTTCTGTTGCCCAATAATTATTTCCCTACCAAATGAGTGCAATATTTCCTGAAGTTCATCTCTCAGTGAAACCATTTGTGCCCAAATGGGAAGTAGGCACTTTTAGGAACTCACACCTTAACTTCTTTGTACATGAAGATAATTATACCCTATGCTTTTTGATTACCTGCAGTTTTTACTGCAGTTGCGCTATGACGGCATCGTAACATGAGGCTCAGGCAGAGGCATAGCCCTCAGTCAGTGCTTCGTATCTGAAGTCCTCAAAGCGCTTTACAGAAGAGGTCAATGTCTTTATCCTAGTGAGGAAACAGAGCCTGTAATTGTGCAGGCAGCTGAGCCAATCTAATTAATCACTGCTGCCTAACGTGGGAGCTCCTGCTGTCACCCCTCTTCCAGCTCCCGCTCATTTGTGCCAGGTTTAGCAGGAGGATTAAAAAATTCCCCTCTTGGTATCAGAGTGAAGTTAGTTGACTTCAGCGTGTGGAACAAGAGGAGACATAGCTGAGGGCTGGGGAAAGTGAGGTGGGGGAATGCTGCAGTATAGAGCCCAGAGAATGTGTGTTGGTGACATGCTCAAAGCTCACTTGGTATGAGGTAATCTGAAATATCCAGCAACTATTTCTAGGATAAATTCTATACGCCCATATAGTGATGAAATTTCATAGTTGTTTATTGCCTGGGATTATTTTAGTAACAAATAACCTTGTTGAGACATAATGTATTACTTTGCAATTTGTGGATGCCATAGAATCATAGAAGTCAGTGGTAATGTTTGATCATTCTTTATACACAGGCAGTTGAAGCTAGTCATCTAAGAAAACTGCAAAACACAAAAGGCCTCTGTTTCTGGTATTCCCAGATTCTTTTAGTAAGTTTGCCTTAGCTGAGGTTTTAATTTAGCATTAACAAAGAATTTTGTGGTGTTTTATATGCTGTAATCTAATATTCTGCCTGTGATTTCATTCAGAACTACTATACATTTAAATCTCAGTTTGGAAGCTAGACACCACAAGAGAATAGTCCTGGAAAAGTCTAAATTATCAGTTATGAGCTGATCTAAAACTTACAGTATTGAAACATCTTTTGAAATATGCATTAGAGAATCTTTAAAGAGATCATACAAAATTCATCAAAACCCACTTTTCAGAAGCAGCTACTTTTTCATCAGGATTTTTACATGTCACTGTTTTTAGTTCCAAATATTTCAGGCATTTACATACAAACAGAATTCTGTAAATACACACATGCATGTACACACAGGGAGAGATGAGTGCTCATCTATTACTAAACTATGTGTTAGAAAAGACAATGCTGCTGTTACAGTGTTGAGATATGGAAAAAGGACTCAAATCTAAAGGAAAAGAATACTCTCTGGAGTTCAGGGGTTGCACAAAAAACTAGTTCAATACCAGTCTGTATTTCATTAACTGATGGGGCAAATACAGCAAAGACTGTCACTAATGATCACCCGCACTCAATAGGTGCATACATACTTTTCTATCTTGCATGTATTTTCTGTGTTTGAAACTAGTCCCTTGGCTACAGGAAATCCTGTACAAGGACACGCTTCTCCGTAAGGCAAAGCCTTGAGTATGTAATAGTATCTGATCTTCCAAGTGTTGATTCTGATCTTAGTATTTATGCATCTATTTTGCTCATTCTTGTGTTTTACTTGTGTGGTCTCTGTACCTGTCTAGTAATAAATACGTCTGGAGAATTACAACCCACAGCTGGTCCCATGGTTTTAGTTGGCCTCTCACAAAACTATGGCTTTGATTCTCTGTCTTCTGTGCTTGACTGGTCATTCCCTCTACTGTTACTTTTGTACGCTGCATGGAGCAGGAGACACTTGGGCTGATGAGTAGTTAAAGGCTAAGCAGGAAGCTGCATGAAAAACAGAATTTCTGAGGGAAAAGATGTAGGTCTGTTACTCTTACAGGAAGTATGCTAACTAGGAATAGAGGGAGAAGCAAGAACTGTCTCTGCATTCCTCTAGATTTCACCTGTCTCCACATTGCTTACCAATCCACATCTTTTGGGATTCTACACAGCTTCTGTCCACTCCCAATCTGAGTATGGCCCTTCAACTGAGCATATGTAATGAAATCCTATGCCTGCTTTAAAAGGAGACCTGAGAGGGATGTGCAGCATAGTAATGATATCTTAAAGTACCTTTTAAACCTCGCTTTGGAAATTATGTGCTAATTAAACATCATTAACTTCCAAAAAATACCAGAAATTGAACTGCACGAAACCTGACAGTTATGTGCTTGTCCGAGTGTCTCAGTGACTTTATGTATGTTTGAGGAAGTTAGTAAATTTCTGCGAGAACATCCTTCACTATTTTGTTGTCTCAAAGCAGCCTGTGCAGCAGCCGCACCAAACAGATCTACCTTGCAGCATGCCTTGAAGGTAAGCAGATAATGAATATTGTGACCATCTACTTTTATTCCAAATCCTGGTAAAAGTACTTTGACTCCTTCTTTCCTAAGGCATTTAAATTACTACCCAGTTAGTAATTAATCTTTTTGCTGTAATAAATCTCTTTCCACATGTAGCATTAGATTTCTTTGCACAACATGTAATTGTTATGTGAATGATATATTTTGAGAGCACTGCATCTAGCTTAGAATTACAGGAGGAGTTCTGTCTTCTGTTGGTTCTGTACAGCATCAAGCACAAACAGCTGGTATTTGTAACTAACAAACTAGGAACATGCCTGAAAAGTCGTCAATCTTGTTTTGATAAAATCTCTGTGGATTCATTTGTATTGCCTTTTTTCCTGAGGCAATAAAGGGAGAGGGTGTTTTCAGACAGAGTATTTTAGGCAACAGTAGCATTCTGTGGCTGGTGTCTGTGTGCTAGGGAGAGTTGATTGCCGCCTTGCTGACTTTGCCTTAGGAAGAGTAAGCGATTGTTTTAGCAGTAGCATCATTCTGAAGGACTGTAACATATTTTACTTTGTTAACCTTTCTTATTCCATTGGATTATTTGGTCAGAGTCAGGAGATGTAAGCTGATGATTTTTACTTCTGTGATTTGCCAGCCCTTATAACTGGTGGTGTGCCAGGTTCTCTCCAAGCTGTCACTGGGTGAGCGTATTCCAGCTACATCCACCTGTTTATGCTCTGACTGCCAGAAGAGTGATTGCTTGTCAATTTGGCATCTTTACCAGTACTAAATCCACTTTTTCTGGAGGAGGAAAGTGACTGGTGTTGGTAGCTTCACAGTTGTGTATTACAGATTTTCACAGGCAGCAGGGCACGCGCATGTAGGACAATGGCTTGTTGAATGATCTTTCTTCCCATGTTTTAGTGGACACATGCATATTTTAAGTGGTGCTTCTAACTGTAAAAGCAGCATGTCTGGCTAAAGACACTCCGTGTTGCATTAACAGGCTGAACCTGTTTAAGGCAATCAATTTCTGTCTTCTGTTCATCTTAATTTACCCTAGTGCTTAGCTCACCACAAAAACCTTTCATCGTGGTTTTACTTTGTTTTATTCAACTCACACAATCATAGTAACAAGGGATAAAAGTTAGTAGTTGATAAGGAAAAGTTTGTTTGTTATTCTTGTTACTAATGAATTGATACGTAGTGAGTGAGATGTATTTTTTTTTCCTTTTTTTTTATTTATTGTGTAAATCTGACAGAAAATAAAACCAATGAAATAAAAAACTGGATCTAAAACGTATCATCCTACCACTGTGTTGCCAGGAGCATTGTGATTTGATGTGAGCTATCTAAATTTCAGTTTTCTATGGATTTTCTGCTTTAGAAACTCCGTCTCTCTCAAGTTATCTTTCAGATAGGTGCAGACTACCTCGTTATCCAATTTCTTGGGCAATGCACTAGGAAAAAAAAAAAATATGCTTAGCAGTAAAAAGCAAAAAGCTGTGTTGTGTGCATGTTGTAGGTCCTGATGGTGGGAAATCCTTGAATTTCCCTGGCATAGTATACTTCCATGTGCTGTTTCAGCACAGGGGAATTTAGGTAGCAGACAGTAAAGGGGCCTTATCTTCTATACCTAAATTATTGGTAGTAGGATAGGAAAGAAGGAGATTCAACTGGAGTTTTTCATTCTTCATCAGTATTTCTAGCCATTGTTGGAATTATTCAGTTTCAGAGAATTAAGTCTGAAATTCAATATGGGATATTTAAATGACCTCACGTTTTTGCTGCATGGATGCACTTTCTTCACAGACAAATATTATGGTACTACAGCAAAAAAAAAGTCTTTTAGACTTCTAGGAAAAAAAGTGGGGGTTTGTGGTTGCTTTTTGTTTGTTTGTGGTATTGCAATTCTTTGATAAGCACCTTGTAATACATCATGAAAGTTGTACTCTTTAATTTCATTGATCAAATTGAAGTGAATTATCATTGTTCCATGTTTTTCTTATATCCAATGAATATGCTGCCATTTCCATCTCCTAACATGTAGTGCATGCAGCTGTGTTGTATTTTTAGGCATGAAGAGGTAAACCCTTAGCAATTTATTCACTCTGTCTGCGTTACTGACTTCTGGAGTGCAAAGGGGGAAGGATAGGGATTTGGCTTGCTGTGTTCTGTTGGGGTTGCAGCACCTTGCGTCCACATGCCCCTCTTCACTTCGATCACCAGTGCTCAGTGAGTTCGTGTTGCAGGAGCTGCTCTACAGCTGGTGTTGAAGTGCTCAGTCTCATCGTGGGGAGGCACAACTCTGAGCGCACCGTGCATACCTCATCTCTCATGGCGTAACATGGCAGTGCAAGGCAGGCTTGCACCAGAGAGAAGCCCTCCTGCACACAAAATCACTAGTGCAGATGCAGTCTTTGAGATGCTGTTGTATTAAACCTGTCCTCTATATTGCCTTTATATGCATACCCAGAGGAAAATTTGTTACTGTGATGTGATGCCAGAAGGATCAAACGGTCTCCTAAGGCTTGTTTGGCTTGTATGCTTTCAAGTGTAGGGAAGTATTAAAGTTTTATTACGATGGTACTGTTTTCAGCGAGACAGCATTTTGAGCACATTAAAAAAAAAAAAAAAAAAAAAAGCTGATTTAAGGCCAGAAGTAGTGGCTAGGAAAGAGAAGGAAAGGCTAGCAATCTTACATTTGTGCAGAGTGACAGCATCCAACTTATCAGAATAAAATAAACGTCATATTGTCATATTCAATAAACATCACATTTAATTTGCAGTATGTTGTAATTACTGTAATTACAAGAAAACTACCTATTGAGCTTGAAGAGTTACAGGCCATTCCTATGTCTCAGCTATGCTGATATACTCTGCATCCAGGCTGGAGAGCTGAATCTGAGTCTGACAAATCCCAGGTCTGTGAATACTTGAGTATAAACTGCCTTTCAGACAGCTGTTTGTTATTGGAGTCTGTGGAAGTGTCCTCAATAATCCTTCGTCTTTACAAATGATAGCCAGAGCATAGTTCCTCATAGTTTCATGTATATGATGAGAGTTTATCAACACCACAGGGTCTTTGAGGCGTCTGGTTTGCTTGGGGAAATTGATTTTGGATTATTTTATTTTCTGTGGCTACACATAATGCGGTTAATTTATTCATATAAATGTCTTAGTTGCAACATTTTTTCTTTTGGGGGCACAGAGAAGACAGAGGAAAAGTAGCTTGCTGAATCTGGGCCTCAGGAGGGCAGAGATCAAAGACTTCTTAGTATAACTGCAGATGCTAAAGGATTCACTGTGTAATGTAGGGAAGCCAGCTTCAGCGCATTGCCAATGGCTCCAACAGCAGGCAACACCAAACACAAGTCCAGATATGCACTAGCAAGAAGCAGTGTCCAGCCAAGGTGACCTTGGAGCAGAATGAATGCACAAGTGTGCACATTGGATGTTGGGTGGGTCAGAGCAGGGTGAGGCAGCAGCCAGAGATCAGTGACAGCCAGCGTGTTACAGATGCACACAGATGACTAGCAATATGCATTGACTTAGTGCACTGTTAATTCACCACGTTTTGAAATAGGAGTATAAAATACATATGATTTCATCTGTGTACTTGAACTAGGAATTATGTTGTTTAGGTAATTCCAAAGGACAGAAAGTGATCTTTATCTGAACGACCACCACTAAATATTGCAAACATGACTACTGTCTGGTGTAATTACCACACTACTGTTTCTGTTCCCTGTTGAAATCAGATTTATCCTTCAGCGTTTGCAGTGCCAATTATCTCAATAAAATATGAACACCTGAATAAAGTAACAGTGGAAAACTGCAAATAAGTAATAGTAGGAATCCGGGACAGGGACAGGGGGTCCATATGGGACCATTGTATGTATGTATGGTAGAAAACACATCAATATCTTACATCATAAGCACTATTGTCTGTTTTACTTGACATGTTCAAATATTTGGAATTCAGGGACAACACTTGATATTAGAAAGGTTAATGACTAACTGATTAACAACAGAGAGGGCAGTTGCTGGCAAGTGAGCTATAAACACATTGTTACATCTTAAAGCAACTTTTTAAATTGTCACAGACATATTTCCTGCAGAAGGATCTCGACTCAATCTTAACAAGGAGCCCTGTCATGGTGGTTCACCTTATGGGGTCTTTGAAAATGGAGCCAGATGAATGGCATGAAAGCCGTTCACTTAGCCACTTGATACGGGCTGGTCTTATCATTTGTACAACAGCAATGTGAACATTGCTACTGTGATTCAAGTCATGTTTCACTACCATCTTTGATAGCTGAATGACCTGCTGCTTTATTTACTTAGACTTGGACACAAAAATGTGCAGGCAAAGCTTGAGGCATTAACCTCATGCAAACTGCATCCTGGCAGCTGTTACTTAGGAGCATGGCACTGAAAATGGAGAAAAATATTCAACCTGGACTGAAAAATTGGTGTTTGCCAATGATGTGAAATACAATCATGCTTCACTGGGATAAATTTACCTCTGTTGAGGGACAGCTAAATCCTTGTTAGGGCATGTAGCATGTATTTACTGCTTTTTCATCAGGAAATGATCTGCTACATTTTTTAATTTTTTCTTATGTACAAATTACCACCAAGTGTAACTATTATCTGCAAAATGATAAAAAAGAAAATTGTCAGCTTTTGGAATTCAAAGGAGTAGAATATGAAATGTAAAGGAGTGCTGTCTTTTTCTTGCATCTAAATTTTCTAAATATCTCCTGTGTGTATCACTTCCCAAAAGCAAGATTTTGTATTCTGTCATGTTTATTGATAATCAGAATTGTTAGCAATTTCTTTCTGCTTCAGCTTGTCTAGCATTTGTTGCAAGTTTACCGTTTCTCTCAGGAAGGTACTGCCCCACTGTTCTTCAATGTCATAACACTGCCCCATGCTGTTCTGCAGGAAACAAGCCAGAAGAGTGTCAGGCACGTTGAGATATCCTACATACAAACTCATTGTTGCATTGTTTCTGTTCACAACAGTCAATTTAGTTTTGATACGTCTTGCAAACTAATCGCCAGTATCTAATCAGAAACTTCAGAGGATATTTCAAAGTCAACTCCCCTACCTGCATACCTGTCTTAATAATGCATGAAAATAGCGAGAGAAGAGCACTGCTGCGCAGTCACATTTTATTATAATGGTGTTTTGCAGAGTACCACGCTGATGAAGTTGGAATTGGCAACTACTGTATCATGTTGAGAAGCAACTAAGGGAGTATTTGTTTTCTGAAATTGCTTGCAAAGAAACGAAATACTCTTCTGAGCCAGTAGGTTTGCTGTCTTCTTGTGTGTGTTATATGGGATCACTGGTACAGGCACTGAAGCTCTTATGTTAATTAGTCATTAGATATTAGAAATATCTTCATCTACATAACTTTTTTTTTTTTTTTTCAAAAAGAAAAAAAAGTGTGACTGAAGACAAATGTGGCTGTAGATACAGGTAACATTTGATTTGGTTATGACATATTAGAGCTCATTTGTTCAGAGTGGATACAAAGCATTTTAAAAACTGAACTAGTACTCATTCTTCTGATCCTGATTTTATATTCAGAAGCATGAATACATATGCATGGAATTAAGAGCAATGCTCTTTTTAAAGTATTTTAAATAATTAAAATTAAATAGTTTAAATCAAACATCAATATTTAAAATACCCAGAAACAAATGCTTTAATTTTTTATTTTTATTTTTATTTTTTAATTGCAAACTTTGGAACTTATTTTCAAAGATACTTTTGAGAATTATACTTTTCATGTTATGATATTTAACCCATATAAGCATTGCTTTCATAATATAGCTAGAGTTACTGCAGTATAGTTAGCTAGACCCAATTGTAAAAATAGCAGCCGATCTGATAACCAAATGTTGCAACATCTGGTAGGCTTTGCTTCTTGTCATCACTTTCCTGTCTCCTTGGGTCTGTGCTGCCCGTGCTGTGCCCTGTAGCCTGCACCTCCTCTGCCAGGTTCTCTTCCTTTCCTTCTTGTCAATAATTCCATGTTTCTCCTGCCTCATTTTATTTACTGTTCCTTTGGCAGAGCATTTCAACAGTAATTGGTTGTCTTTGACTGTGTCTTCATTAGTGATTTAGTTCAGAGCAGTAGCAAGTTTTAACTGAATGCCCTGGTTGCTCTCACTTTCTACATTATTCCCACTTAGCACTCTACATCCATAAAGTATTCAGAACTGTAAAGTAGATGCCTTTCAAGGGAAACAAACTTCAAAACTCCTTTCCATGGGTGCGCAACATGTAGTCCAGANTTCCATGGGTGCGCAAAATGTAGTCCAGCCCATGAAAGGAATGTCCAAATTGGCTGCTTGTATACTTCTCGGTAGCTTGTTTTGGGGTGGTAGCAGCATACTAGGCTGTGTGTATTCCAGAATAAGACATGTGAAACACGTACAGTGCATGTGTAGAAACCTCAGCTACCAACTGGTACAAAACATTGATTGTGCCAAATTACTTGCTAATATAGATTAAAGCCTTAGTTGCTCACTACTGTGGGTATTTAAAAATCCATCACTCCAAATCACATTGATAAGTAAGTACCATTTGTCTTTCAGACTGGGGGTAAGAATGTTGTTAGCACCTAATTACAGCAGTAGAGAAGGTAGATTTTGACTGTTCTGTAATGGATTTTCACTGTTTGGTTGTAGAATAAACAACCTGGGACAAGATATATTTCCTTCTAGATTTAAGAATTCCAGTAATTCCAAACCTGAAGCAAGAATGAAGAGATTATTTTCATTCATTATGTTATTTTATAATATAGATAATTTCTCTCTTATTGAGTCAAAATTTTTTATACAAATATATGTTGATGACAGTTCTTGTCCCTCAGAGATTATATAATTTCACCAAATTTTCTGATTCCTCAGTCCATGCTTGTATTCCTGTGACAACTGGAGGGAGTAAATGGTTCTGATTCTTACTAGCATGACTTTGGAATCTTGCTGGATAGCAGCAAAGCTTTGCCAGTATCTGCAGACCATTAGCATCAATTCTGCAAAATAGTTCAGTTCAAAGTCTGAGTTTAAGAACCTTCAAATGTGGAAATGCAAATACTATTTTCTCACAGAAATACAAATTCTGAATATGCATGAGAGAGAGAGAGAAAAAAAAAACTGCACTCATTTCAGAAATCTGGCTAAAACATTATTCCCACAAGGACATATGATCATTGAAAGAAAATGGAAAAGCATAGAAGCACCAGCTGGTTGTGAGTGAATCAGATTTGGCCTGGTAAACGTCAAAGATGAATCAAATATGGCTTTGTCAAGATGATAAAGGCTGATGAACTGAAGATGATTTAGAGAACCCCTGAGGATTTCTCTTAAGACTGTGTCTGGCTTGTTAAAAAAAAAAAAAAATCTATGGCGTTAAATAAACATGAAATCATTATTGGGCTATTTATTCATTTACCTTCAGGTTCAAGACTTCTTATCAGTTTTCTGCTGGCAACATCCTACAGTGTCCTAACTAACTCAAACACCCTTCAACTTCCCTGCTTCAAAAGTAGAGGTGCAAGTCTGTATGTGAACCTGAGCCCACGCGTAATTCCTGTATAAGATGCAGGCTGCATCTATTTAAGTAGCTCTGTGTCTGATG
>VXAV01010537.1:11006-24698 GCA_013399715.1 Alectura lathami | reverse complement strand
TTTTTTTTTTTAAGACAGAGAGGTTTCTGCTTGGGTCAGAAGGTTTCTGCTTGTGCCTGCCCCAGCACAGGAGGAATTGTGCTGCTGTGGAACCAGCTGACACTCACTGACTCCCAGCACATTAAAGTTTCTTCTTGCCGCCTTTTCATTAAATCAGGTCCAATACCTTTAGTTTTCCTTTTCTTCTGTTTCTTTTTTTTTTTTTTAATAGTGTTTTGTATGCTTGTTTCAGTGATGCAGTTTATAGAGCAATCCCTCAAACAAATGAAGACTATCAGATTGGCTTAGGTGTGAGAAGAAACAGTTGAAAAGCAGGAGGGTTTAAACTGCTCTGGTTGGCTTTCCCAAATGAAAATGTTATGTGTTAGTACTCCCTGAGGGGGTCATTACTGTCCTGTGAATTAGTGCCTAGTCTTCTTGGTGGTGAATTCATATCTCTGAACTCTCTGTGGGTTCTTTGCAAACACAAACAGGCATTGGTTATGCAGGTAACTTTTGATCATTTTCATTATTTTATATGCAGTCATATTATTTAGAAATTATCTGCGCAGCTTTTAAAAGCAAAGCTGTGATTTAAGAGTATGCAGTGTCTCAACCTATTGCCCTTACCATATTAATAAGGGAACATTTCTTATAGTTTGGGAAATGCTGAGGAAGAAGAGAAGACCAGCAGCAGTGTCAGTGAATGCTATTCGTATTTCTAGTATTCATTGCTGGTTAACATTTTGAATAGCAAAAGTTAAAGGAAAACCTGGCATACTCTCATTTATGTGCAAAATTAGGAGCTTGCAGAGGGGATTTAAAATTTAGAAGCATATTTATGAATGTAACAACTCAATGGCTAAGTCTGCCCTGCAGTTTATGCAGTTTCAAACTCCAAAACACATTTCAAACCACTTTGTACTTATGTGTCAAAGCCTGACAACACAATGGAGCACTTTAATGTTGGCCCTCTGAGTTCACTGACCTCTCATCTTGGGTCCTCCAGCCCTCCCAGTGATGCCTCATTAGTGTGAAACTGTTTACAAACACTGATTGACTGTGGAGAGGGGCAGTGGGCTGTGAGCTCGTAATGCAGTAAGGGCTAGAAGGACACAGGAGTTGACATGCTAGTGTTTTGTCCCAGAGCTCAAGCTCAGTCATTCAGTGAATGTGGCTGTAAAAACATCAGCATTACAGTTCTACTTTGCCTGTTACTGGTGCTTTAGAGAGGACTGCTTTTAGAGCAGCAGAGGTATGGCAGGGTCCAAAGTCGTCTGCAGATTTGACTTGAGTCTTACCGCACCTTTTCCTGATAAAGTAAGTATCCCCTAAAGGGCTTTGAGTCTCAGACACTAAGTTCCACTAAAACATGCACTAGAATCATGAAATTGCAGTCAGCAAGATAGCAACAAAGGGTTTTTTCCTCATAGGTGTGGTCATTTCCTCCAAACTTTCAGTACAGCAACAAGTTCATTACGTCCTTTCAGGTTTTTTTTTGAAAAGTCCCTCTTATCCTTATTACTTCTGAGACCTAACTTTGTTCTTTTATTTAGAAATTTCCTCCTGTCCACTTGAACTACAGATTCTACCTTCCTGAGTCTCTTGCCCTAATGCAAAAAAGGCCACACTTCAACTCCACACCCAATCTCAGCTGCACATAGAAGAAGACCCATCCAATCCCTCTTTCTTTTAGCAAACTAAACCTGACCCAGAAGCAGCAGCCAGAAAAATGTAATGTAGTCCCCCACATAACCACCTGTTCAGGGTAACATATGATGTACAGCAGATTATAAATAAGCAATTAATTCATGCCATCAAGGGGTAAAGCATTAAAAGTATTGCCAGCTGAGAATAAATCATAATGTTTATGTACTCTCCTTGTCAAAGGACTGATCCAAAAGGAGATCAATAATGCATTGATGTAACTGGTTACTTTTTTGTTTCAAATACAAAGGACATTATTAATATGAGCGTTGATGGCTGTACCTTTGGAGGAAGAGATATGACCATATAAAGTCAAGTCTTTATCATTATTCTTGTGGGTAAAAACAGCTTAATTCACAAGGATATGCTCTTATCAACACCAGACCTAATTATTTCTAAAGCTGAATCATACAGTCAAGTGGAAGTTAAGTAGCTTCCATGTTACTTTCCTTACAGCACGTAGCATCTGTAAATCTTGATCCAGATATTCAGAGATATAAATTAATGTAGGTCTATCAGCTTAGCTAAGTATTGGAGCTGGACATGTAGTAGAGGGCTCCCCTACTTTTTGGCAAATTAGAGTTTGTAGTAGAAAAGGCAAACCTCAAATATATGTCATATTAAGTTTTAATCCTGTGCTCTTCCTTTGAGAAGTGGCTCACTCAGTCTCCTAATCACAGTGTATTATGTCGCTGCTTCACAATCACACTCCAAATGCAAATCACTTCACTGGTTTCTTAGTGACAGCAAGTCCTGTCAGCAGTAGGTACTTTGAATATGGCAATAAGATTTCAACTGCTTGTTTGCAAGGGACACCGGTTAGGGAGATTACAATCAGGGCATTCCATCAGAGGGCTGCTAAAACAGCAAGTGCTTTATTTTTACCAGCCTATATGCAGAGAGCTAATAAGTGATTACTGCCTTTGTATCTTTGTGTCTGAGGATTAGGTAGAGTATTTTGTTCAGTGAACAATGATTGTGTCTTCTCAAGGAATGTGTGGCTTCATTAATATTAATGAAACTGGCATACATGCATCAAAAAGGGCTTATACCCTATATAATCACTATTTATCTAGGCAAACTTAGCTTCATCATTGTCTATTTACTAAAAATAAGTCTTGTGCAGTTGATTTATAACTTCTGCCAGGTTTATATTGTGAACAGTTACCATCGTCAAGATCTCTGAGAAGCTGTTTATGTAACCACCTTCTGCTTATTTAAGAAAGGGAACTGTGACCTTTATAAAAAGGAAATCAATTGGGCAGTTGTCCATCTGTCATACGGAGGATCTATGGACAAAAGAGGTGAAAGCTTAGACCTTAATACAGAATTCAGCATGTTTGGTTATCATTTTGTGTGATTCTAGTTCTGCATTTTGAGCCTAGTGTAACATGCCATGTGTGTAGTTGCAGTGGAGATCAGAAGGGAGCAAATGCTATTCAGAGCACTTGCCATACTACAAGTGCTTCTGACAAGCCTGTTCCTTTCATTCAGTTTGAATTGTTGGCTCAACAAGCTGAATTTTTTTTCTTTTAAGAATTTATAAATTCTATTTCTAAAGGAGAGTTGAGAAAGTGGAGGTTGCCTCTAAAGTACTGAAAGATGCTCATTGACATGACATGTTCTTGATATGTCTTCAAATTTGATTTTGATTGATATGCACATACATGCAAAATAATTTTCCTAAGTTATTTTCACAAATTTACTTGAAAAACAAATGACTATATGCACATAAAATATTGCTTGTTTTTTTTTGTTTTTTATCAAAGTTGAGTATCAGCCAAGATTCAGATATGCCCATATTAGGAAAAGAAGTTATAGAAATTTATGAAATTTGGTAAGATGGCCATCTCTGAATCCATTGACCCAACAAGACAGGTAATTATATTAAGTAACAAACTGTGCAAGATTTGGAATCACAGTGAATCATTAGCTGAACCTCAGCGGCCGTTGCAATATCATGGTGAAAAGGACATATGTAATTATTGGGTGTGTAAGTAGCAGAGGGATAATACCTTGATTCTGTATATGTAGCTAATAGGCCTACTAATTCTCTCCAGATTTTAAAAAAGGAAATAGGAGAATAACTGTGAGGATGATTAGGAAAACGTGCCTTATGGTGCAAGATTCCAGGAATGTAATCTGTTGTTTTTGGTCTTGTTTTTTGGAGGATTTGGTGGTGAGCTGATTGAGTTGATCTAAGCTACAAATGTGTCCTTCCAAGAAGAATGGTTAAATAGATGAGTTCTAAGAAAAGTGTGGAAAAACCCTTTGATGGAAAGTTACATTAGTATGCATTTGGTTTGGAAGTAAGGGGTAAATAAGCATTGGCACAGCTTACGAAGTGTTGTGGATGATTCTTCAGTCATTTGTGTTAAACTGTCTGACAGATACCAATTCAAAAAAAAAAGGGGAGGGGGGGGGGAGAATCACTTTTGTGAGGGAAGATATCAGAGTAAGGTGTCACGATTTTTTCTGTTTCTTAGAACTAATAAATATTAAGCCAAATGAGGCTGAAAGCCAGTCAGACAAGGCAACAGGAGATGAATTTCATGAGCACTCCAAGAACAGTGTTCGTTCCTCTACTGATCTTGCTTCAAGGTTTGGGCAGCTTTTCACTGTCTTAGACAAAATTCTGAGGGTAGCCAGTTGGCTGTTTTTTCCTGTTTGTGCCATTGTGCTCCATGGGGATTTAGAATCACCTTCCCCTCCCTGGCCTTTGCAATAGTCATCACTTTGCAAATGCTCTAATTACAAAGAAAAGTAGCATGAGATCCCCAGAACTTTTTCTGGGGTACCACCAACCAGGGTGTGACTGGCCATCCCTGTGGTGCGAGTCCTGCCAGGATCAGCCCCAGCAGACCCAGGATCAGCTTGGCCTGACATCTCCTAACATTAGGATTTGTGCACACAAAGTGCAAGGACAACAATAGCGCTTTTGAACGTATCTTGGTATTTTTGAAATCTGAATGATTCGCATTACTCTGATGCTGCAAGTAACAAATCTGGTCACATGTTTTCATGATGCTCCTAATTTTTCTAAAATATACTCAGCATTTTCAATATTTTAATTTTAAAGATGTATTTGGGAGTTATAATGAGAAAAAAAAAAAATCAAGAAAATGAGGCTAATATTCTGAAAGAGAGAGCTGCAGAGCACCTGCAAATAATCCTGCATGCCGTACGTGAAAGAAGCTCAAGTTCAAGTCTGCCAAGGTATATGCATGGGGTTTTTACTAATGTAATTTTAACAACAGAAAAGCTCTTTGGATTTGTCCTTTTCTGACTCTGAATAAGATTCTTCATTATTCCATGCCTCAGCAACCAATATTTAAAAGGACTGTAATATATTTAAACTAATCCATTTTTTTTCTTGAAGTTCTGGAGTTTCTGGGAGTACAGCTCTGGGAGATTCTGCCTTTTCTTAACAAATCCTTTTTAAGCAGGTGGCAAAACTAGTGTAGTCCCTCAGCATGAGAGGCTGAAAACAGAATTTCTCCTTCAAATGTAGAAGACCTCTGTGATCATGCACTGTTATTTCATTCTTCAAATAAGCTTTTTTTTATTACTCACATGCAACTCTTTGCTACACTGTGAATGGAGCCTGATGAATTTTTGTGACCTGTTGGATGAGTTGCTTTGCCTCTGGGTCAGTCGACTTCCAGGACATCTAGGTTTCCACATCATGGTCTGATAGTATTTCTGATTCTCCCAACCTGAGGATATTCTTGCAGAGAAAAAAGCTGTCCCAGCAGAATTATATTTCATAGGGTCATCTGCATAATTTTAAATGACTTCTGGCCTTTTGGAGCACTCTACTTTTATAGGCCATTTGATTGAATTCCAGATAAGTTTTAAGTAAATCCAGGTACTTGTTTTTGCCATCTTCCATAGAGAGACATTTCTCAGTTCAGGCTACTGTAGCTCTTAGCTTCTTATGTTGGTAATTGTCCTTTACTACAGCAAATCTTTCCTATTCAGCAGTTTCCTTCTGCAAATTCACTCTCTTCTGTTTCTGTAGAACAATCTCACTTCTATTAGTGTTCTTGTGGATAAACCTTTATGTTATATGCATAACAGACAAAAATCATGTTTTACTTGCCCCCAAGTGCCCTTACTATTCAAATGTTCTCTGCAGTAGCCTGCTGCGAAAAAGCTTGCTTTTGATATAGCCTGACAGCTGGAGACAATTCTTTCTCCTTCTTGATCTCCATCTTAGCCTGCTTTTTTTGGACGCTTCTGTAGATTTTATGGTCTATTCTCTATCAGGCATCTTAAAGAGCACTTTTTGATACTCTGGAAACCATGCTTGGAACCCCAGCACCTGGGTGTTGGGATGTTCTGATGCTCAATTTGTGGATCTGCACACTGTAAAATGAAGAACACTCATTCTTACCTAATCATTTTGAATTCACCCTTGACTCAAGGTAAGTTGAAGTCAAGTGCAAAGAAAACATGTTTTTCACAGTATCCAAAAAAGTCCAAGTGTTTGTAAAGGATGTAAGTGAAAAAAATGAAAACAAGCAAAGCAGTACCTTATTTTACTTAAATACGTGTTTTACCCTAAAATTACACCAGAAAGTTTTCTCTGTTGTAATACAAGGCCTTTCTTCCCTCTCTTATAGCAGGAATAAATTTTTTCTATGTTATTTGTGTATTACATCAGGCTAAAGATTCATTGCAGCTTGAACTGACCTAGGTCCAGACAGTTGTGACTTTGCCCTCATTCCTGTTTGTGTTTCTGTTTTGTCATGATAAAATCATTCATGCAACCCAATAGGTAAGCCCAGACAGACAGCCAATGCATGTAAGAAAAACCTTA
Source organism: Alectura lathami (assembly GCA_013399715.1). NCBI lineage: Eukaryota > Metazoa > Chordata > Aves > Galliformes > Megapodiidae > Alectura > Alectura lathami. Next base: position 18,190 of record VXAV01010537.1, on the reverse strand, counting down.
TTTAAAAAGCATATTGGAGGGACCAGAATCCTGCACTTATAGAATTATATCACAAACACAGTGAACAAGGACTAACAGTCAAATTACATTTCAGATTTGTAAATGTAAAAGACAAAAATGATGTTGTTCTTGTGACTCACGAGAGAGTGACATATGATATTTGTTTTATGGTGTTTGTGCCAGAATACAGACTTGAGTATTAAGATCTGCAATGAATATAAAAATGGAAGGTTTGATTAGACAGCTATGAAGTGAATTTTCTTTATTGTCTATATCCTTCCTCTGCCTTGAAGTATTTTCCAAAATGCAAATAGATTGAAAAAAAAATATATATATACATATATATATCGCAAGGAAAATGATCTGACAAATCTGTTGTATGAATGCACATATGATGATTATAAAGTTTTACATCTTAAATCTAACAGATGTTGAATATGTGAAAATACAGACTATCCGTTTTACATGATTAATGACAAACTTGGAACTCCAAAGGTCTAGACATTAAAAAAATAAAATAAAATAAAATACCCACAGATGCAAACTGATGCTTATTTAACTTGCAGGCTTTGATTTAATTAATTTACCTAGAATGAGGTCATGTTCCAAAACGTTCTAGGTGGGCTTACTGTGGATAAGCACTGCATGCTGTGCCTGAATCCACACAGTCACTTTCCATGCGTGAAAATAGATTCAACCACACAGGTATGCATGGAGCATTATTCATCATTATTATTACTTCAAAAAAGTAATACACAGAAAAGAACTGAGACTTTATGTATGAAGGAAAACACATTCTTCTCAGGATTATTTACAGTCTAACATACAATATTGATTTAGAAAGGAGTGGTAGAAGAATGAAATATAATTGATGTCTGTTTCTGTCTGCCTTACATTTTAAAGATTCTTTTCTTGGGGGGGTGTGAATTTACCCTTTCCCCTCTTTTTCTAAACGCAAATTATAAAGCACTCTGCAGCGCTTTGCAGACTACTCAAGTACAGTCTGAAATCAGTACTAGGTGTGCGCCTTCTAGCTACGTCCCGGAGATTACAATCTCACAGCTTTTGACAGTCTGCTTCTTATGGAAGCTAATGATGCTTGAAAGAGTTTTAAAATTTAGGCAGAAAAATTCGTTGTACAACTGATGATATAAAACTGGATACTTACATATTGACATAATCTTTTTGAATCTCTAATTTCTTAGTGCAATAACAAATAGGAATAAGTGAAGCATATTTTTACAGTCTACATGGGTTAGCTATTGATATTATTTTGTGCTCATGTGGTGGAAATAAAGCCATGTTATATTTGTTATACAATGACAAGTGAAAATTTTCTAGGAAATGAAGTCCTAATTGGGTAAAGAAGTAATGGAGGATTCATCACCTAAAGCATTCAGAGCTCTACATTTTGCATGCTTCTGAGAGAGGATAAGCAAAGTGCAAAGCAGTGAAGAAGCAAATGGACCTCACTCAGGCTGTGGGAGCAGTGCTTGAAAGAGTCAGTGCTCTGACAGTGAAAGCAGTGAGTTGCCAAGTCCTGGTTTTGTTCTGGACGTTCTTCCAAAATGGAAGCTGCGGATCAACCACTTTGAATCAGGGAAGCCAGACTTGAGTAGTGCTGTGATCATAGTAACTGTTCTTGCAGCTTTGGACAAAGCGTGTGGCCAGTGCTTTCATTGTGAAAAGGGGATGTCACAAGTGTAGGTTAACCCACGTTATTTCACCTGTGAAAATAAGTATCGATTTCTGTAAATAGTGTGTATTTAGCATTTTCTGAAGTCAGAAGACTATTTTTTGAAGGACTAAATCCTCAAATTTTAGAAGTCATTATCCATGTTTACCCTTTGACTCTGTTGCAGGAAAAGTACTGCACATTCAGAGACATTTTGTTGTATTTAAGTATAAAAAAATCCTATTAGCAGCAACATATTTAAAGAGGCCGAAGAGTGAAGGGGTTTACCGTTCCTAGGCTTTCTCTTTGGTGGACATGGCAAGGTGGTAACAGGTAACAGGTAACAGGTTCGGGACTGACCAAGAGTTTTCCAACATTTGTGAAGAGTCAGGGACAAAGCAGTCACAAGTTTTTGCCACTGTCCAGTGGTGTGACCTGCACTGACTGGAGTCCCCAAGGAAGGCCCTCTTGTTCAGTGCCACAGGCACTGCAAGATGTGGGGAAGTGCAGGGAACAAAGCACCTCCCGGAGCAGTGCATCGGTGGGATGAGTCTTCCTGCCTTGGGCATCCATTTTACATCTGTGAAGAGAACTCATTCTCTGCTGAATCACTCCAGACCCAGCAGAGAAAATCTTTTGTGTTTTCCTTCAGCAGTTCGAACTTCTGTAAGGATTTCTTTCTAGATTATTTCGATATATTCAATGTATTTATTCTATTTATTCCAGTGGTATGGAGTATGACATTCAACTCTTGGCTAAACGTTACTGACGTATTTTTTCTTGACTAAATGTTAAAAGAAATTGATCAAGGATGATTTTTAATTATAAAAGTGCTTTGAAAAGATTTTTTTTTTTCACCTGTATAATTAAAAGACATTTTTAAAGAAAATTTTCCAGTCAATTAGTCCCTAATGAAGCTCAATTTGTTTTACAAATTAACCTTTTCTTAAAATAACAGGATGATTTAATGCAAGAGCTATTCTGCTTATTTCAGTCTGTACTAAAAGTCCCCTTTTCCACTAATACACATTCTTCCCAAGTCAATAGCAGATCGGATTTAAGTTAATGTTTTTTCCTTGCCAAAAGCCTAGCTTAAGCTTAAATGCTGACTGCGTAACAGTGGGATACTAAGGCTGTTCCCAGAACTTTGGTTTGAACTCTGGCTTCATTCTTGCTCCACACATTGTTGGGCTTTGGTTCAGAAATCAATGTATTGCCTCTTCATGGGATTAGGGGTGCCATGTAAAATCTGCCTGTTAGTTTTCCAGGCCCTTCATGATTTTCCTGTCTATTTTCTGGAGTCAGCCCTGCTGCTTTGCTTAGCTGCTAGTTCTGCTTTTACATGTGTTTACATGACTCTGCTTGTGACTGTGTCTGATTCTCACCTTTCTCTGGTGTAAACCAGCAGAAATTTCCCTGGATCCACTGGAGTTAGATGAGTGTAAGAGAACTTTGCTTTGTAGGAAGGTAGGCCTGTACAGACGAAGGTCCAGAGACCCCAGAGCCTTCTCCTGTGTGCACTGCAGTTGCAGAGAGCTGCTTCTGGGAGCTGATTGGGGACCATACCGCCTGTGTGCTCTGCCCCATCCCAGGCGCTTCTTTGTGCTCTGAGATGACTTCTTAGTTCAGCTGTCTGTTCTGATGAAGTGTAGAAGCCAAATGATAATTTTTTTAAATGAGATTTTTTATTATGTTGATCTTATTTTGAAATAATCCAAGTTCATATTTTTGGGTACTGTATAAAAATGTTTAGATTATTTTGATGTTGTTTACTTGTATCAATACTCAAGTGAACAAAGTACTACCACTGAAGTCTGCCTGTATTTACAGCCATGCAGTGCTCAATGTTCATGACGTATGACTAATAAGATGTAAAATTGTAAACAAGAGTAACAGTAGCTGAAATAGTCACCATTCTCAGCCAAGTTTCATCACTCAGAGGGAAATTCACAGAGACACAAAGGGCAATTAGACATCCAGTTTTTGTGGAAGGGACATCAAAGCTGATTACCTTACACTTGTGCATGTGAGAAGTTTCTGTTTAACCTTATTACTGAACACTTCCCACATCAACTGGCAGCCATAATGGCTGTTCCTCATTCTGTCTCCTCCTGTGGTTGTGTGTTGACATAGGGAAAAAAAAATAGGGAAAGGCAGTGGTGCTCTACCTCTGCTCTGCCTAAGTGGCCCTGAGGTTCACTTCAGTTGCTTTAATGCTGGAATACTGCTGAAAGCTGAGTCTGAAGGGGTGATCCTAGGGAAAAAATGATTTTTTTTTTTCTCTATTTGAGGAATTCTGCCATGTATAAAAAGGTCCTAGGACCCTGACTAGCTTTTGCATCTCTCCTGTCCTTAGGAAAGGCAATGTCATTTGACTGCAGTTGGACAGACAGGTCTTTCCTAAAGGGGTATTATGCTATCTGCTGTGAAGAGAGATGATGTTTGTAGGAGACCTGAATTTAGTCAGAGTTCAGCTACCTGCAGGGAAAATGCTGACTGAGCTGGATATTGAAATCACCTCAGGAGGCTGAGGTAAGAAAGGCAGCCTGCATATTACTCCAAGTTATTCTGGAGAGAAAATCACAGCAAATGTTTCTGCTGAAAATGATCCCTTTCCACAGCCACTGATAATTACGAACTGACAGAACAGGAGCTGGCCTTTTATTCATTTACTTTTTTGATTTGAAATGCTAAGTCAGATTTAGGTGTAGCTATAAGCAAGTTGTATTAAAATTGAAAGAGTAGGGCTGGCTGGTAGGTGAGAGGACATATTTACATTTAGAGAGTTCTGGACAGAATTAATGGTTGGAGCATTTGCTTCTCTTCCTCCTCCTGGGGGCATTAGCTCATATTTCAAAAGAAAGCCACAAAATACAGGTTAATAAGACTCTTATTTAAGAGGTAGTTAAGACTGAAAACAGCAGAAGTAAAACTGACTGATGACAAATTAAGTACAATTTAAAGTACCTGCTGATTCTAGTAATGCCTCTCGTATGTATATGCTGCCTCTGCTCTGTTTTCCCCACCATTTTCACTCAGAGCAATATTTTGACTGGCACATACACCTGTACTTTTGGCGAAAGGTTAATGTGATGTGCCTGCCTATCTCAGTATACAGAGTTTAGTGCTTCGTGGCTTTTTCCCCAACTCTTTCACATTAGGAAAACTGCTGTGTGTTTCTGCCTGTATGCTGCTCTGTTGCCATCTCTGTCCATCTAATCGCCATGCTCAGCAGAGTATGGATTGCATTTGAATAAGACCTGACGGAGTGTGGCCCTTGCTGGCTCAGGTGGTTACAGCATTACAGTCATGCCAGCTAAAGCATCGTGGCAGCATGTCGGTGGAAAAAGGTGCTGGTATATGTGATACACCTGTTTAAAGACGTTATCTCTTCTGTGGGANTTTTTTTTTTTTTTTTTTTTTTTTTTAATAGATCATTCCCAATCAAGGGGGAAAAGAGAGTGCATCCTTTACAGTGCATCTCCCTCTTAGGGAGCTTCTCCATCTTCCAGTTACTTTTAGAAACTCCAGGTCTTTCAGTGTTGCATACATTTTATTTAGAAAGAAGTGCACTTTTCAGGTTTTCAGCTTAGGGCCAAATAAGCTTTTCTGTTACAAAACTGCAGTAAGAGTGCTACTGGTGTGTTGACGTGACTTTGTGTGCCACACGCTGAGCTGTTATACTTGGGTCAGTACAAAGTTAGATGTTTCGCCACCATTACTAACAGTGATTTTTCTTAAAGCGAACGTAACATGGCAGTCAAGAATAAAACGGCATGACGGGATTGTAATTTGTCTCACCAAAACATGGACTTAAATGGAAGAGAAATATATGTCATTAAGTACAGTTGATTTAGCTGACAGTGGTAGAAATTTACGAATACTTTTATTATGCTCTAATTCTTTGATGTTCGTTCTCCAATGCAAGTACTGTACTTGGAACTAATTTTCATCTATTACACATTTCATAATGCTATTAGTCTGATTAATTAATGCATAATACATCCTGGAGACTAATTTGTTTACTGCTAGCAGGCTCATTAGGACTTGCTATACGAATGTGAGATTAGATTTTAAAGTGAGCCATCTTCCAAAGATTGGATCATATGTCTGCTTTGCAGCAAACTGGCAAATGAAAATCTGCTAATCTGTATTCCTTGTTGATTTGCAGAAATGTGCTAGAAGTTTGCTGAAGCTAGACGCATAGCTAGAGACTTCCTGCAACTAAAAATTGTATTGCCTTACAATAGCTATAGCTTTATATATTTCAAACTGAAATACTAATTTATTAGGACAATTTGCCACTGCTCTGAATCTGAATGGAGTAGTACATGCATTTTTATTTTGCATTCAAATGCATGCTGTATTCCCATAGGGTTTGGCCTATGTTATTTTACTTTTTAATGGTATTGTCCGACCAGAATGAATGGATAACTCTGCAATGAAGCTAAATATTCACCAAAACCAGTAAAATTTGGGAGAGTTCCCTTGAGTACTGTAAGTCAGTCTCGATTTTGTTGCCTGCTGCTGTATAATAATGTCATACTGGGATAAATTTTTGCCTAACTGACCTACGAAAAAGTTTCTTTTTATAAAAGTCTTGCTTTTTCATATTCTAGCATGAATCTGAATGGTTTCTAATATGGTGTTAGTTAATTTGGTATCATTATATAAAGAGCCTCCTATAGGAGTACATATGCTTACACAGTTGTATAAAAGTTCTCACATGTGTGTGTTTCTAGCCTACATATATTTATAAAAATACCATATTCATTACTAACTTCCTAGTTCTGAAGCAGTCATTAAAACTAATTGTCATTTGTTGTGGTTTCTATCTCTTAGCCTTTCCAAACAGAAGAGGTAATAGGTCAATACTTTTCCAAGCGCCATGACATAGGCTGATATTTTCTGCGGACTGATAGTTTACATATGTTTCTTATGGTGACTAACCACAAGTTCTGAAATATATCTCTATGTACATGTCTTTCATTTCCAAAACTTGGACTGGAAAACTTCCAGGAGAGACTGTGTAATGAGACTTCCTGCTTTCTGTAAACTATACCTTTCTTACTTTGAAAATTCTCCTCTTTTCACACTATCAGGAACCTCATGTTTGAGCCTTGTCTTGGCTAAGAAAATGTGTATCTAGAAAATGGAGTGAATGAATTACCAAATTTTTCTTTTATCCTCCTTCACAAAGTCTTTAAGTTAACACTAGCTTAAAGGGCGTTGTGCAATTGTGCATCTGATCTAGCTATTTTTATTCTTTCAGGAGCAATATTTGCACTTCATGCTACTGTGAAATCACAGATGGCCTTACAGTTTTTAGGTGGTGTCCCATTCTTTCCTTTTATTTTTTGTCTTCTGAGACTTCATGATACCATACCTGTCACACAACCTTTTATCTCAGTGAACAGAGATAACTACAAATGAGTCTTTAGACTGAAATCTCAGTTCTGCCAAAGGAAACAGGAGGTTTGTTATTTATTTTGGAGTCCATATTTTATGG
>VXAV01010536.1:10956-38443 GCA_013399715.1 Alectura lathami | reverse complement strand
GCTGTGCACTTTGCTGTATTTTTCCTGTTTGCAACGCAGTTTAAACTGCAGCCCCCTGTCCTGAGGATCAGATTATTGGAGGAAAAAACGTAACAAGGCGGACGCACACAAGTCCCTTTCTGCATGGGTAAATATCTTGTCTGTGCATCCTGTTTGGCTGCAGGCTTCACCTAGGTTCAAATATTCTGTTTCTAAATTCTACTTTTGTTTGCCTGCTCAAAATACAGCGGCAACTAAATTTACCAAAGCCAAACCAGGACTCTGTTGTGCCAGATGAAAACGAGCAGGCAGAGGACTGTTCTTGGATTAAAATTATAGATGGTTTGCCTTCATGCTCCTAAGGAAACGAGTTCGGATGTCCCTGCTGTACCGAGCAGAAGCAATGGATGGAATCGCGGCCTCAGCCTAGATGGTGCTTTCATGACGCGTAGCAACCAACCAGACCTTCACTGAAGACCACTGCGATGAGGCGCTGCAGAGAAGCGCTTTCCAGTGACACCCCAGGCACAGAATTTCCACAGCCCTGACCGTAGTCAAGTACAGTCCTTAATTCCCTTCACTGGAACACGCCGTGTAGAATGCATCCCCGAGAAACCCCCTCCGCAGTGCCAGCTCTCCCAGGGAGCAGTCTGCCCCCCAGGTGCGGATCACAACAAAACCCATCCCACACAGCTCTGTGTCTTAAGGCCCTGCCCTGGGGAAATCTCTCCCAAACAGAGCTCAGCACTAACAAAGGACACAGAAAACCAGAATCACTTCGCCACAAAGCCCACAAATTATTTAGCGATGGAATAAGAAATGGCATCTGCAGAGACAGCTGTGTAATCCGTAATCCATACATCGATCAGACGTGAATGGCTGACACGCAGTCTGAGGCTCCGATTTCCCAGGAATCGGTTCATTTTCTTTACTCATCGTGCGCTCTCAAAAGTGGCTAAGACACATTTTGGAGACCTGGAACGCCACTGTCAGCGAGCAACTCCAATGTGCCACAGCGAATGAACGGGCAGGTTTTTGCCCACCAAGGCAGTAATTCCACCACGCCTTCTCATTTTTCACTCCCTCCCAGACAAGCTGAACATACTCAGTTTAGCAAGACAGTGCAGTAAAGAAAATGATGTCAGCATCGCTTCCCAGCACCTGCCAGGAAATAACGGTTTGTTTGCCTGCAACAGGTACGCCCACAGTGTTTCACTTTTACCTGACCAGCTGCTTTTTAGGGTCTAGTATGTTCAGCAACTTGTCTGCATACACCTTCTTAGAAGCAGTAAAAAGAATGATCTAGGGACAAAAGGGGAAAAATGATCATTTTAGATATAAACATGTGAATATAATTTAAAAATAAAATTCAAAGGCAATGTCAAGTTATTTTTACCTCATAAATCTGAGACATACGTTCCAGGAATTCTCGGAAGAATGGCCTTAACCGGACATAAACCTGCAGCAGAGACAGCTCCGTTAAAAGGTTCAGCACCCTGCGGCTGCACCTGCACTGGTAAGTACCAGTTTGTAAAGATCACCTCAAAATGAGCATTACGAGCGCAGCAAACAGCAAACGTCCTACAGGATAACAACGATGCAAACATAACCAAATGTTATAACCAAAGAGAAGAGATGCAGAGACCGGAGCGTTCTGCACCTCCCTCGCCGCTCCTCAACCCAGGGCACGAGCCCGAGGCTCCGCAGGGCCGCCCAGACACGCCTGCAGCTCCAGGGCAGGGGCCAGGGCAGCGCTCTGCTCCGCGGCACAACGCTCCAGCGGGTGACGGGCCTTACCCGACGGCGAGGCCGCGTGCTGCGGGGCGGGAACGAGAGCCGTGCTCTCTGCTTACCTGTCCCTTTGGTTCAGAGATGGCCCGCACGCAGACTTACACGGTTTTGAGAAATGCTTCGTTAACATATCCAGCAAGAAAAGGGAGCGTGCTGAACTCTATTTAAACCACGTCAAGTTCAGCTTCACCAATTTTTTTTTTTATTTTTTTTTTTACAGCCAGTTAGGAATAGGCTTAAATTTATGTTCAAAAGTAGATCTCCTGAAAGGATCTGCATTATTTAAACTGGATTGTATCAAATTTTAATGTAGACGCAACCACATGGAAAGAGGGAAGGAAAAGAGGAATGGTTTAAATAAGCCCAAAGTGTCACACCATCAGCACAGACAGCACAGCTCCTGGTCCTTACAGGAAGCACGTATTCTAACCCAATGACAACTGCATTATTTAGCTTCAAATGGAGTAAGGCTTTTATTACTTCCCTAGAGCGTCTAAAGTGCTGACTGAAGTTCGCAGGGACCAGTTCCTGCGGTGCCGAAGCTCTCCATTTTTTCCCACGCTAGGAGCAGTGACGACGAGCGCGCAATCCTACCACGCCTGGCGCCCAACGACGCAGCCACCCACTGCCTCCTTCCTCCCGGGCAGCTCGCTGGCAGGCTGCACGCAGCCCTCAGCACGCCAAGGTACCCGCTGGCACGTAACCGCTGCGCGCACGACTCGCTGTGCTCCTCGCTCGGCGCTGGATGGAATTATGCTGCCAGCGGTGCCCAGCTGAACGATTCTAACACCACCCTGTTACACCGCAGGACAGCGACGGCTGCTCGGGTTCCTCAGGTGTGCATGCTTTTGCTCTGCTGTTTTTCGGTTTGTTTAGGCTGTGGATGACTGCAGCACCGTTTAACGTGCTCTGTTTTAGATTAGTGACACACGTACAAGGGTTCATCTCCCTTAATACAATACCTCTCTGCACACCTGAGGAGTCCTCACGTGCAGCTGCTGCCTCAAGGAATGTTGAGGGAAACGGGCGATTTTCACTGACAAACGGTGGCTTTTACAGAGGGAAGCTCTACACGGAACTCTTTACATTGCAATATTATCTTTCAGTATCTGCTAAATAAGAAACTTGTAGCTCATTTAAAGACAACACAGAATTCTAAAAAAGCCTACGCTCAAAAGAGGAACTGAGTTTTCAGTGATTTTTTAGTCTGTAATAACTCTGAGGTTTGTACTGAGGGGAAAAAAAAAAAACAACTTACAGACAAAAAAAAATCTGAAAAGAAAAATTTTAAATTAATATATACAAGGGCCAGAGCTGCCTGACCCTAGCAGGCTGCGGCTCCTCCGGGGGCACAGCACGGTGCCAGGGGTTCTGCAGCACCCAGCCAAGTCCCCCGGCCCTCAGGGCAGATCGCTGGGCAGGCTCAGATCCCAAGCTGGAGGGCTCTGCTGTTAGCTCAGAGACGGACAGAGCGGGGCTGGCTGGCAGGGAGAGCCAGGGCCCACCAGCACCGCCGGCCCCATCCCACCGCAGTAACCAAGCCCAGCGCTGTGTCAGGAACCCCCAGCTGACCTATGCGCTTCCAGGACATCTCTCCAGGATCACAGGTCAGGGCGAAGTGTTCTGTGACAGATCTGTAAAGACACATCTAAACGGAAGAACCCGGGAAAACATCTGCCTTTGCGGGGAGGAAATCACAGTGCCGTGAACTCAGGTTCACATTTGCATTGTTAGTTGGCCTTACTGTGAGAAAAATAAGACATTCAGACAGAAAACTTTCTTAAGAAAAGAATTAATAAAAATTGCCTAATACTTCCATACAGGAAAACCTGCATGGAAGGTGTCTGCAGAAATGCATCTTCCACGGCAGGTATTGTTTTGGGGGGCTCTCTACATAGCAGCTGGCTGACTTGTGCTTTGCTCAGACAACTGAGTGTCTGCTCCTTCGGTGCCAGCTGGAAAGATTTCCAAAGTGAAACGTGGATATGGAATTAATACCAGTACTACACCAGAGGCAATGGTCAGATTGATAAGCAAATGAAACACACTGTAAAGGCTGATAAATAGCTACTCATCGACTACACAGTCAGAAAAGGGCACGCAGTATCAGCAAGCCTCAACTTTTATTACAGGAAGATTATTTGTCCTTTTGTGCATGACACCCTAGTTAAACAGAAATTTAATTGCATCTTCAAAACATCTGTCTTGCCTATTGCCTGTTACCTAGTAAGAGGTGAACGTTTTGCAAGCTGTCTAGAGCGACGTAAACCAGCTAAACACAACGTCATGACCAGGAGCATGCTCACGGACAGGGGCTGACTTCCTCACACCTGCAAGAAGCTATCTCCTTCGCAGCTCCAAGCAAGACTCCAGAGAAAGCGCAGACAAAACTTCTCCAGGACTGGCACAGTATCTTTACTGCATCAAGGGCCATGCAGGCACGATGCTGTCACAGAAGATTTCAGAAATACCCTGTCACTCTTCCCATCGACTTCAATGTCCTGAAGGCAAAATCCTGGTTAAAGCTCACTACTCTCATTTAGACACACCATCTCTACAAGGACCACAGTTAAGGCAGAAAATACTCTAAATCATACTGGGATCCCTTAAAAAAAGGGAAGGAAAAAAATGAAGCTTTAGTCTTCCTAATTCTGTTAGCAGCGTCAAGAACCTCTAAAGAGTTGATTCTAATGCTCCTTCCAAGTTCAGCCTGAAGGAAACTAAGCACGGCTGTCACCAAATAAGAGATAAGAAACCCATGTTTAAGAATTATTTTCGCTTTTCAGATTCCAAGGGGTTTTATATGCAACAGTGAAGAAAAACATTTTTAAAATCAGGAAAAATACCTGGACAAGTGTCCTTTTAAGGTGCCTGATGACTGGCTCACTCTCCAAAGATACTACAGTGGGTCCAATATGGTGCGAACTACATGGTGGGGAAGCTGTTGCTACTCCCAGGTACATCACACAAAAGGACCTGAGAACAACAGCCTGGGTCAGTGCAGCATCTTTGGCAGTTGCTGGAAGAGAGTTCCTCCTTCCCATGCTTGTTCCTCTGGCACGTCAATGTAAAACACACAACTAACAACACCTCCTAAAGCAGAACAAAAAGCTAGATCTAGCAGTCTCCACAAGACAATCAAAATCACTCTAAGCGCCAAGCAGACTCTCTCTGGGAGTAAAGAGGTGGAACTAGCACTGCTGGAGGTACAGCAAGACTAACGATCTAGACAGAAGCCAGTTAATCAGCTCAGAAGATGCCTTCCTTACAGAACGAAATGATCAGCCAATGGGACTTGGTTTTCTGCGTGAAGGGAAGAAAGTTAACAGTCCACGAGAAGCTGCACCCAGGAAAGAATACTGGCTAAACTTCAGTGTTCCTGCCTCCACCTGCTGGCAAGGAGAAATGCTGCTGCTGAAGATTGCTGGTAGGAAGAGCCTTCGCGCTCTCTTAGCGGTGATCGGTTACGCTTTGAATTGGTGACCGACGTCACCACGCCGTGGCACTGCGCAGCGCTGCACAGCATTGCTCGCGCATGACAACCCGCCCCGCGGAACGTGACACCTGCAGTTTATAACCCAGGCAGCTGTTAAATGCCAGACAGTTGTTTCTCCCTTTAGACAGGACCGTAACAAATGTACACAGCCAGAATTCATATGCTCAACAAAACGATAAGGAGCACATGCTTCGACGCATGCTAATTACCTGGTAAATGACATCTTGGAAAAGGACTGGAAAAGTGAGTGCAGCATCTTCTAGTTCGTTTAGACTACAGTGCACTAATGTTTCATCCTATTAAAAGAATTAAAAGATGGTACAAAAGTGAGAAATAATTGTGAAAAGAATGTTGAAAACAGAAGCAGTTGTCCAGATTTTTATGTTCCTTTTAAGGCAAGTTGATTTAGGCTCGAAAATTTAGTTTAGTGCCAGGACTGTCAAGACTGAGTAAGAGTTCTTAGAATAAATAATAAATTTCATTATTTTGCAGTTTTTGAGAAGTTTCACTTAGAATTGTGTGGCAGTGTCACTATTAGAAGAAGATGCTTTGGTTTTGCAGGCTGCCCTGCCACCTGGTCCACCACGCCCGTCGCTGTGGATCGTCTGTGCACTCATGCGGCCACCAGAGGACACACAGACTGACACTGCTCGTGATGAAACTGCGTTCCAGATATTATTCACAGGACAAATATATTTTCTATGAATATTTAAGGAAGTGGATGAACGAGCATGTTGTAAGAATTAAAGATTCATCCTGGTCAATTTTGATGCATGGCATGTGAAGCTGAATTTTCCTATTTACCACATCTTCTTCTTTCCATTGGTTCCATGAAAACTGTAAGGGACAGGTAACTCTGTTCATGATGATTAAAATTGAAATGCTTTGTTTTTTTTTTTTTTTGGGGGGGGGAAGGGGTGGGAAAAGGATGTTACGTATTCAACAAGTACAGCAAGTATTCTGTTCTTGCCACATTCAATTGACTTTCACGCACACTATCTCTAAATAAAAGCGTGATGAAAATTACATGAGGTACTTTTATCTAGAGCACACTTACTAATTTCAGCAGGAGACAACAGAAATCCAATGCTGCGTATCTCCCCCTGCTTCTGCTACGTGTTTATAAAGGTACTCACCAAGTCTAGAACTAATGAGAACTCGGGTGTGCTTCTTGTTTTCAGTGGAAGAGCTGGCTTCCTGTTAAGTTGTTCTTCTGTTAGTGGTGGAACATGTTTGATGAAATAGTATCTGAAAAGAATACAGATTTTGTTAAATAACGCACACGCATTTCTACAACTGGTGTCGTCGTAGCCCAATTCAGCACTAAAAATATTTAAGGCCATACAAGAAATAAATAAATTGAAAAGCAAATACATCAATATATACTTTTTTTTTTTAATTAGAAGAATTTGGAATTCATTACCATGACATTAAAAAAAAAAACAGCAACTCCAATAGCAACTTATTAACCCAACACCCAACACAATCAGTTTTATCTTTAAGCACAAAGAGCACTTACGGATCAAAGACTTCCCAGTCCTCCTCGTAGGTGGCTTCCGCGTGAGCTGATGAGTAGCCACTGCCTGGAGCTACTGGTGCTAAAATTCAAGGAAAATGAGCAAAACAAAAATATAACAAACAAACAAACAAAAAATAACACAAGCGCTAGTCTTATTAGTGAAGTTTTTACAAGTGAAGACTTGCATTCGGTACACGAGTGCCTCAAACAAGCACAAAACATCTCCTCCAGCCCCACCCTGCCCATGCCCCTGCTTGCTGGAACCGCCTGCCCAGCTGGCACAGGGCCTCCCGCCAGGTCAGCTCGCGCCGCCCCACACACGGCCAGCTGCCCCCACCCACTGCTGGGGCAGCTCTGCCACCGGAGCAACACATGTGTCAGCCAGCACCATTCCTTCAGTCTGCAGCTCGCTCCCAGCCCCTGAGAGCGGGGGGAGTGGAGGAGTAAATAGCAGTAGAAATGTCTTTCTCCTTCAATGTCTGTTTTCATTTGAAGAAATGTTATGAAGTCAATGCAGTTATACTGGAAATAGATGAGATCTACAGACGCTGTGTCTCTGATGCTAGAAAAGCCTTGTCAGTTGCACATAGACCAGTAATGCTGTTCACAGGCTTTAAGCAAACGTGCAGCGTTCATCGGTACAGAACGCGGGTGCCGGGATCTCCCTCAGAGTGCCAGCTGCCTGCAGCGTCGCGACCCACATCCAAGGAGAGCGCACACGTCTTACCTGTGAGTGGTGGCAAGTCACGATCACCTGTTTCTTCTACTTCTTCTAAGCCGTTGTTGACAGCAGATCTGACCTGCGCTGCCTGGCTGCTGTACGCTGCTCCGTTGGTTGATGTTGCAGTGCTCGTGGTAATCTCATCTACCTGTTCCATATCAAGCTGCTTGACTATTTCCTCAGCTTCAACAGCTTGTCCTGGAGAATCCGATCCTGACGTTCCTGAATGCAGATTTCAGAACACACAGTCATTACCTTAAGCTGGGTTACCTAACAGAATTCCAATAACCATTATTACGTACCACAACATAGGCTTCAGAATAACTTCTTCAGGCTTTGTCTGATTCACGTTACAAAAATAAGAACCAAAAGAACCATGAGAAATGGCTTTCTGTCCCGGACAAGGAACTTCATACCAGTATTTTATTTTACTTTTCCAACAAAAGGTACACTGCTAGGTACTTACACTTCTGAAATAAATGTTCAAATGTATACAAACATTCTTTCTTTTATTAGTGATCAACCCATCTGAGCCTTGGGAAGGAGGCCTTCCATCTGGGAGCGGAAACTTTTTGGTTTGTAGATCAGAATGAAAAGGGTACTGCCACCAAAAGCAATTTTTTCTTACTAAAAAAATATCATTCTCAGCTTTAGTGCTATAGGTGTTAAAATAATGCTTACCATTTTTATTTGCTGGTGAAAAGAAATTGAAGACAGGAGAAAATATGGTCCCCAGTAACGTAGTTCGTGGGGGACTGCCAGTGGCAGGATTATCTTCTAATTTCCCATTCTGCTTCACGTGTTGGTTTGTCATTTCGTAACTTCCAGCTTCTGCAAAAGAAAAGTTACGAAGTGTAGTACCACGCTTCTGTTTTCCACAGTTACATCCTCTATTAATTGTTATTATTTTCACTGCAGGAAAAAATGTATGCTCTCCTGGGTTGGCAAAAAAAATTAAAAACAGCTAGCAATTTAGTATCAGCAAAAAAATGAAATGCCATCTTGAGCATTACATGTCAAGTTAGGAAGCAATAATTTTTCCTCAGAAGTGTGCTACAAAACAACAAATGATAGGAGTTTTAATGGTTTAAATGTGCTTGATGATAGCAGACAGTCTCTAAGACGGTGTGTATTCCTTGTGAACAGTGCACAAATACAAAGCCTTAATTAGCAATAGCAAATGCTCCCAAAATCGTTACGCAGACATCTGATGAACAACCAGGCAGGTAACGCTCTCACACCATAACCCTTCCACGGCTGAACTCAGCTCATCTGGAGCTACTGATTTTAAACACCTTGTTGGAATGTGAAACCTCTGAGAGCTCTGCCTCACTGACAAAGCTGGCAGAAACCAGGAAACGGCTTCCAAAGTTACCGGAACGCTGACAGGCAGCACAAAGACACGAAGACTAGTTTCCTTAGGGAAAGACGACTAGAAAACCTTGTGGTTTTTGTTTGTTCATTTAAGTCAGGACAGCGCTGTGAGCAGCCCCGTGGAACTCCACAGCCAGGGCTCCCCTCAAGCTGGATCAACCTTGCTGGGAGAGGAGCAGGGCTGGCCCAGGCAGCCTTGAGAGTCCCTCCCAACCTCAGTTTCCATGTTCTCTGGCAGAAACCTGTCCACATGTTTGACAAGTGCTTTCAGCATCTAAGGAATCCTGGTTACTTCCACAGAGGCCCTGAGTTGGGAACTCATATTTTGCTGTTTGGGAGAAAATGGGAGAAGAGCTACACCAAATAATTATCAATGGCTCTTCTTTTAGAAAATAATTTTTGAATTAGCTTCAAAGCAGCTGGTCACTCTCACACACCAACGTCCTTCTTACAGAGACAACACGTTACCTCTCAGACACATCCTCTGCAACTTGTGCAGCAGTCTTTGAAATCTTACTTCCCCACAGTCAGTTCAGCCCTGCTGTGGCTGAAGTCAGTTACAGAACCCCTGATCACCCTCCTCGCTGAAGGGATGCCCCACACCAGCCACCAGCTGGAAGGCTGCTGCACCGCCTTCCAGACCCACCAGCACGTGGCCGGAACGCTTACACACCTCCGTTCACTTGACTTTTCCGCCTGACTCGGGAGATCTGTTTGTTAGGCTTCTCTCCTGTCTGAGGCGTGGATGTGATCAAGTTGTTGTCTATATCCCGTTCAACTCTACTTCTTTTTGCAGGATGTTCTCTTTCTTCCTTAAAGCACAAAAGGGGGGAAAAAGAAACACACTGAGCAGTGCCCCTGCTGTCCACTGGCTGCCACCAGCAAATGCTTGCTGTCAGGGAACGTTCCACAGAGGATGCATTTCTTGTTCCACCTCCAGATGCGGAATATGCGACGTGTACCTGGCCAGCTGGAATTTTAAACTCACCTACACGGACACAAGTCAAGATAAATAGCTACACACTGGAAAAGAAAACTGTACTTGGAATTTCTGTTGTAGAAACACCGTGTTTAGCCAATTTATAATTAGCTAAGTGCTGTGGAGTTAGGGAAATGTAGAGGCAAGAAAACTGAAACGATGAGAAACTTGCTTTCTCTGCCTGTTAAAATATGCAGGAAGCAAACTGCACAGTCGTGTCCAGCACGAAGTTCTCCACCATGCTCCCCACGCAGTGGTCTGCTGAACCGTATGCGTCTGCACCCTGCCAGTGTCCAGCCACCAGACAGCACATGGCAAAGCCTGGCTGTTAGAAACCCCACAAGCAAGGGTTACGACCCAGTGACTCACCTCTAGGTAAATTGTTCTCACCCATGGCAGTTACATACCCATGGTGCAGAACCAACCACTTTTGCATATTTTCTGGGCATAGGTGCATGTGCAGGTACAGATATTTACGACAGGTTTCCTCCCCTTTTTCCCCCAAAGCACTCCCTACACCTTAATAAAGTAGTGATCTAGAATCTAAAGCATGACCATGGAGAGCACACTGAAATACAAGGTATGAGACAAGCAAAATAAATGGAATTAAATATCAAAATAAATAACAAGGCCACTGAGAATATAAAAGTAAATTAAGAGTTCAGTTTCATAATTACAACACTGCCTTTCTGGGAGCAGCTGTTTCACACCTTTAAACAGAAAAGAGAAAAACAGTTTGCGTGCTCCAAACAAAAGTAAATTGATCGCTTAGAAAAAGTAACCTCCAGCCCATGCCAGGAGTGCAGTACCTAACAGAAACACTGCCAGACATGGAGCGCGTGGACATCCAAAACAGGAGACAAGGTATGTGTGCACCACTGACCCCAAAGCCATCTTCTTGACCAGCAACCTCGGTGAGAACAACCACCACGTTACTGCCAGGTACGGTTAATAATATTGTGTGTATCGCACATCCACGCAATGAGAGCACCCAGAGCGCTCACCGGGCAGGCAGAGGAGCAGCAAGGCACCTCATCTTCTGCGTCATGCATCCCAATTAAACACAGGAAAAAAAACGAGAGAGCTTCACTAACTTCTAAAAGCGGTCCATTGGCCTTCACAAAACTACTCGTGCGTAATGGAAAACCAAAACACACTTTCAACACGTTTTAGCATGAGAAGCTCAGTACGCCCAGGATTCTGTCTGGGTGAAGACATACGCAACTTAGTGGTTTAGCCCCGACTTTACATTTACCATCACATATTTCAGTTCACTGTTCATAGAAACATCCTTAAATCAAGCTGAACTGACTGTGACACGATCAAGACCCAAAGGCAGCAGCCCCCTGTCGCCGTACCTTGGGTGTGCTTCCTTTGATGAACTTTTTGATCGAGGACAACAGGCCCGTCTCATTTTTCGGCGGTTTGCCCCCGCCACCCGGCGAGCTCTCCTCGGCCTCCGAGTGTTTCCTCTTCGCCCTCAGAGCTCGCTGCGTGTGGTTTGGGTTGGATTGCTGAGCACCCTTCCGCGTCCTCAGCCTCATCTTCATGTGCACCACATGTAAAGCTGTGAAGGGAAAAGAGGTGTGCTTGGTCATCGAAGAAACACGCTAAGCTTCGGCTGATGAACGGAGAAAACCACGCGGTGCTGGCAGCGTTCCGCTGCACTGAGCTCCTGCATCCATCCCCCCACAGCCTCAGTGCAATGAAAGAGAAGAGCTAGCTACGCCAGGGCACAACGCTGGCAGAAGAACAAATGACTGTCACCCGGTCATGAACGTATCCAGCCATCGGATCGATGAGGTTTCTGCACAGCCCCTCAGTCCGAGCAGTGGGAACAAAAAATCTGGTTTTAAGGCGGGAGGGATTTATGGCACCCGGTGTCTTCGGCTTCCAGCGAAGACTCAGCGACAGGGACAGTGCTTTCCAGCACTTACAATGCATCATTCTGAGCCTCTACGTTAAATTTGAGGCAAAGCACAAATCTAAACGCATGCCAAGTGTTCGCAGAAGACAAAATCCTAAACGAGGCCAAGCATTAAGAATGGGTGAGGATACAGCAGGCCAACAACGGAGCCCAAGACTGACCTCCAACATGGCGGTATTTGGGAACGAGATCCGACCGCAGGAGACTCACGCAAAGGCACTATTTGTTAGAGCAGAGCACAGGCCCTGTCAGAAAACGTGTCGCATTTCTCCCCCGCCTTCGATGGCACTGCTGGGATGGTCACATCTGAGCACAGACACAGCTGCTCTCCTGGACAGCCCCGGGCTTGAAGTTAGGCCCAGGCTGGGTGGGGAGCAGAGAAAAGCAGCAGCAAGAACTCCAGCTGAGTTGGAAGGCACTGAGATGCTGGCAGGAGTAACACCTACCTCCCAGCTGCAGGCACAACAAAAAGCGATTTTTATTTTTTTAAAGAAAAGCACATTCTAATCACAAGGGGAATCAGAATCTGGTTTCACTTAGCACGTATCTCGCTGCTGACCAGACAGGATGTCTACAACTTTATCTGCAACTTCGAAATGCGGTAACACAGCAACAGCTACCTTCTTGTTTAGGGAAAGGCAGCGGCGGCAAGGGTCTGACTCACAGAGATACTGGGATGTTGTTGATCAGAAGCAGTCCAAAGGCAGTGACATACATCTCAGCCCCACATGAAAGGTGTTCCAGCTGATGAAGAAACGCATGGCTACCGGCACTTTTTTGAGAAACCAAAAAAGTAGGGAATTGGCACGGTCAGGAGTTACATATTCCAGCTGCACGTGCTGTCGGCTTTAACTGCTGCCAGAGGCGGGGTTCCGTCCCTCACAGCGCCCAGCACCCTCCATCAGCAGGCAGCACCGCCGCCGCCGGAGAGGCCAAAGGCAGCGCGGCGAAACCCAGCCACGGAGAGCGAGCTGAAACTCGGGGTGTAAGGAGACAGAAGCTGGAGCCTCCGTGTGTAAGAACTGGCCACGTACAGCCTTCAGCTCTCCAGTAACAGAAGCATTAGGGCTCACAGCCCAGCAGCACACTTTCATCACTAATACTTGCAATAGAAATAGAATTTGCATTTAGTTTACAAGAATCTACTGAAAAGTAAAGCTGGGAAAAAACGGAAAAACATCCCCAAGGATTTAAAGCCAGTTTGCTGCTCCTACTTTTTCCCACTAAAAAAAAACAAAAAAATTATATAACATTCTTATGCAAAAAAAGAAAAAAAAAAGTAAAATAAATGTGTTATCAAAACTTGCATCTCGACTTCTCGTTCTTATAACTGCTGCCACATTTTTTGTTGTGTATGACCAATGTTGGGAAGAGCCCACAACAACACAGACATGCTCTTATCACTTTTCTGCACAGCTCAGGAGGACCTAATTATGAAATTGAAGAAATTACCAAACACCAATGGACAGAATGCTCCAAAGACACCTTAAGGAATAAAATACATTTTTAGTTTGGAAATATTCAGAAAAGCATTATTTTCAACCAACTTTGTGTTGATTAAGTGATGTAAGTTAACAAAATCAGAGTAGCACAGGTGGCTGGAAAAAAAAAAAAAATACAGTTAAAACTTGTCAATGTTCTTGCGTATGGGAGAAGAGCCAACTCACAGCCCTACCAGGAGGTGCGGCCTGAGACAGCTAACAGCCATTAAACTTTTAAACCAAGGAGCTCAAACACATCAGTGCTCAAGCTAACCAGTCAGCAATGTGGCAATTTGTTGGAATGGAGCTAGAGAAAAACAGCACGGCTCTGCCGCGCTCAAAACATCGCCAGAACGCTCCCAGGAGCCCCGGGCCTTCCACGCTTTGCCAACGGAAATTCGTCTGCTGCATTACCAACCTGCTCAGGAATTCTTCTTTTGCTCTTTCCTGAAAGCACCCTCTCATCCGGCTGGTTACATCCCTCTGAAATTCTCCCACCTGTGTCCCATAGATGCACAGCATCGGCTCATGCGTTGTCTGGGAGCTCCTTAAGCCACAGAACCACAGAACCACGGAATCATAATGGCTGCGAAAGACCTCTGGAACCTTCTGGTCCAACCGCCAACCTAACACCGCCCACTACTAAACACGTCCCTGAGTGCCACATCCACACGCTCCTCGAACACCCCCAGGGAAGGAGGCTCCCCCGCCTCCCTGGACAGCCTGTCCTGCTTCTCTCAGAGAAGTTTTTCCAAACATCCAACCTGAGCCCCCTCTGGCACAGCTTGAGGCCGTTACCTCTCATCCTGTCACTGTTACCTGGGAGAAGAGGCCGACCCCCACCTCACCGCAGGACCCCAGGTCCTTTTCCTCCGCACAGCTTTCCGGCCACTCTGCCCGCAGCCTGCAGCGCTGCGTGGGGTTGCTGCGACCCAGGAGCAGGACCCGGCACTTGGCCTTGGTGAACCCCATGCAGTCAGCCTCAGGCCATCGACCCAGCCCGTCCAGATCCCCCTGGGCCTTCCTGCCCTCAGGCAGATCGACACTCCTTCCCAACCTGTTGTCGTCTGCAAATGTGCTGAGGGTGCACTGAGTACCCTCATCCAGACCATCAACAAAGATATTAAAGAGACGGCCCAGCACTGACCCCTGGGGATCACCGCTCGTAACAGATCGCCAGCTGCAAGTCATGCCTGCGTGGTTCAAAAAGCCCCAAAGGTTCAGAAGAGAGCAACACTGAGCTAATCCAGGTGTTTGACTGGCCATGGATAACTACTTGCCACGGTGAATTTGGAATTAAGCACAGGAACACTGAACTACAACGGCATTTAGCACATTCAAAGACGTGACGTTCATCGAGATGTCACTTGCACCCGATGCAGAGCTGCAAACATGCCGCAGCATGGCTGCACGGAACAGCGTTCTTTAGGATGCTCTCCTGAGAAATCTGCCATTTCCCGGGCAGGCATTAAACAAGGCTACACTGCAGGGGGGCTGGGGGTTGGAACAAGATCATCTTTAAGGTCCCTTCCAACCCAAGCCACCCTGTGATTCCAAAGCCAAACCTGTGCAAAAAGAATCAGACAAATAATTGTAAAGCACTGAAAGAAGACTGACACTAGTGAAACTCCAACTTGGAAATGAAAACACTGATCAGAATGTGCTATTCTGCAGGTTGCCTGATTTTCCCAGAGCTGAAACAAACACCAGGCAGGCGGCAGGTGAGCAGCTCAGCGGGTGTCAGCCTGGGTGAGGTGCATTCACAGCCAGGAGCCGCTCAGCCCACCGCGTCCTGCTGCCTGCGAGCCCCCAGGTGCACTGCCTCGGCTGTGAATGTCCCCTAGGGATCGGACCTAGGGACAGCCAGCACCGCCCCCGCCGCGCCAGCAGCCCGCTCTCCCCACGCGTGGCACGCCGGGCAGCGCGCGGTTTCCCCCCGCTTTGTATTTGTGCCTCTGTGCTGCAACGAGCGCAACGCAAACCGCGGCACTGCTCGCGCTGCCTCAGCCGAAGCAAACGGAGCCTGAGCACGCAGGCGAGGTGCCCTCCCCACGCTCACACAGCTCGTGTGTCGCCGGCGTGCCACCCAACGGGAGCCCGACCGCGGGCTGCGTGAGCACGCACCTCGCGCTGCAGCCAGAGCAACTCGGGCTGACCGCAGGCGGCACTGCGCTTACCGGCGAACCGAGCTCTGCCCCGTAATTTCCCTCCCAGCAGATTCCCTTACGGGAGCCTTCCAGCAGCTCAGAGCTCTCACTCTGTGTAACAGTGCAACTCCTGCACACCAGGAGAGGCTGATACCGAGGTGCTACCCTCACGCCATGAGCCTGAAGCCAGGCAAACGCAGTAACAGCGGACAGACGGAACACTCAGTGACTCGAGCCAGCTTCCTGCGTTACACACACATTTCAAACCCTCCCTAAAAATCCCTTCCTGATTGAATTCTTCCTGCACCTATTGGAAAGAAGAGAGGGAAGGGGGAAGGAAAGGGAAGGAAAAAAAGAAAAACCTTATTCTTCAAAAGAGAAATCCATGGCAAGGAGGGACTAAATGGAATTCTCGTAAAGCTATCTGTGAGACAGGAGGCTAGCGAAGGAGCTGTTACGGAGCTGACCGAGCTGCAGCTGCACCTCACGCCGCGGCCGCGCACCCCGCGCTGCCAGGGCCGTGCCCCGTTAACGCCGCTGCTGGGCCACGACTCCAGGGAAGGGATTCCCGCGAATGACTCAGACCTCTAAATAGGAGCATACCTCCGAAATTCTTTCAGCTAGGGATTTTATTTTCCCACCACATCTGGTGCTACAGTTTTAACTAGTTTTCCAAAAAATATCAAAAGAAATTTGGGTACAGCACATATAATTACAGGGTTTAAGGTTTTCTGATGCAGTAAAAGGTTTAAGACGGCAAAAGAACAATAGCGATTGACAGCAGGAAGAGAGGACTGACGAGAAAATTGAAAATTACAGCGTTGAACGATTCCTGCATCTAATCTGGCACTCGGCAGCAGCACCGAGCTGCCACCGCTGCAAGCTGTAGGCGCCAGGTGTGAGCACAGGCAGAGCTCGGGAGGATCCCAGCCCAGCAGCCCTGAGGAACCGCCTCCTGCTGTGGACACCGCTCATGGTGCCAGGGTGTTTCTCTCTCGTGCCCCAGTACAGCTGCATTCCGAGCGACAACAGGGAGCCAAGGAGCAGTGCCCTTCCGGCAGGGTGACCGTGCCCACACCTTAAGTTCTGCCACCACAGAGATGATGACCATGAAACATTCCCGCTGCAACACAAAGCATGCCGAGAAACGTCATGGAACACATCTGATTGCAACAGGCACAGCGCTCGGCCTGCCCCGCTTGCGCAGCACCACCTGGAGCACTCTTACACAGGGCCACGAAGGCGGCGCAACTTCTTCCCTCCCAGGCTTCAAGCACGAGCCCCAGCCCATGCCGTCTGTGCTGCAGATTGGGACGGGCACGTGTCCAGCTCCCGGCGCCGGGCTGTGATCAGACCTCGCTGCGAGGGCACCCGGCTCTGGAGCAGCGGCTGCCCGGGAAGGCTCGGAGCCACCAGCTCAGGATCCAAGCGCCTTTGGACATGCAACCCGGGCCACCGCAGGGCCATGGAAAGAGGAACCAAGAAGAAATCCTTGTTTAAAAGGAAACTGGGGGAAACTATCAGAAGTGTTCATCAGCACACCTCACCGCTGTGGTGTGGCCCCGATGTCAAGCGTGAAGGAACACCCCGGCGAGGAGGTGTGCTCACTGCGGGGCGAGGCCCGCTCGCAGGGTACCAGCGATGCTCTCGAGGAACGTCAGGCCTCATGGCAGCGCACAAAGAAGCCTGAGTCACCGCGGGGAACCCAGGGACCCATCAGGTCAGCCTGTGCAGGGTGAGGAGCGAGAAACGTGCGAGAAACGTGGGACAGATGAGGCAGGTGTAACGGCAGAGCTGCCCCAACCCACAGCAAAGCTGAGGAAATCCCTTACAGACAGAGCCTCTGACCCAGACAGGCCCCAAAGCGCCTCACAAACTGCAGGGAAATGCCTTCTGTTGGCTCAGAGGTGTCAAGACATCGCCCCTCAATGACTCTGGGCCATTCCTTAGCCAGCTGACTCTCCTGCCCCAGCAAATCGCAGCAATTTTGACCTGTTCCAGCTGATGCACTTCATATTTCGCAACACGCTACTGCTCGTCCCTCGCCTCTCACCTCCCAGCCCGTTTTTCCACAGCTGCCTCCAAGAGAGGCAGCCACTAACCAGGAGCTCAGGATTCAGGAAGCCTGCAGGTAGTGCCAGCATAACACAGGTAAGAGCAAAATAAAGACGACAGTGGTCTGTGAGAACAGCAGAACACACGGAATGCACTATCCAGGTGCTGGATCTGGATAAACGTACAAAGAAGCCACCGGTTCCACCAAAACAACAGTTAGCAATGGCAACTACCATCTGTGGCACCCCTCAGTTCCCCTTGCTCACCGAAGGCACCTCTCCTCCTCCTGCACATCCTTCAGGCCGCCGAGGCGTCTCTCTCCGGACACAGCCAACGCTGGGTGCCAGCCCCTTGTTTGAACCAGGGTCCCTCGGTGCCCCTGCCTGGGGCCCACACGTGTGGCTCTACTCTCCCAAGGCTTAAGGGCCTCCCCAGAAAAAAAACATTTTCTTATAAAGATTTCGCCAAATGAAAGCAATCATACTTCTCAGCCCCCTTGTTTTGTCATTGCTGGGCGAGCGAGGCTTTGCTTTGATTATCCCATGTGCATTTGGAACTGAAATTGCTCCCTCCCGGCCAAGATCTGCTTCTCTCTGTGACAGGGTACACACTTGTCACTAACTCAGCCTCTTCAGCTCGGCTCAGATGAACCCACAAGGAGAGCTGGAGAGCCGGGTGAGCTGTAGAACAGCTGATCCCAGGGCACAGCCCCAGATCTGCTGCAGCAGAAAGCAGTTATTTACAATCTCCGAGGCTGCCAAGACAAGAAGCGTACACCAGTCATCTCCAGAAACTGCGGAGCTCACCAGGGGCTGGGAACAGGGAGAGCTTTCCACCAGGAGCAGCCCCGGCGCTGCGGGCTCCGCACGGCCCAGCTGTCCGGGGACGGATCGGGCTCTGCAGACATTTAATCCACGCTGCAGGCACACAGGAGCCTATTTTTGGAAGGTATCTCCCTCTGGTCACAGCCCCGGTACGGGCAGGTTGCTAAACACTTCCTGAGCAGACCGTCCAGGATGTTGCCATAAATTCTGACCACAATAGAACCTTCAGTAGCTACTTTTAGTTTTCTTGTTCACCTTAGCCATATCAGTTAGCTTTCTTATAATTAAAACACAGCACAAAAAAAAAAGAAACCCAGAAGACTAAAAGCCTGAGCAAGCCTGTGTTGGGCTCCGGGAGTCGTGGAGCAACTCTCGTTACTTGTGCTTGTTACAAGGAGGGAACAGTTTCTGCAGGGTCTACAGAGAGAAAAGAGCTGAACTCTGCTGGCCAGAAACCCCGACCTTGCCCTGCTTCCCCTTGATCTTGCTGTGGGATCAGAACCACAATCACATATTGCACAGGTCCCTGTCAGGTTGCCACCCTTTATGAGGCTGGATCACGTTCTGGCTGCTCCTCTGGCCTTACAAACTGCAGGCTCTTTTTCCTGTAGGATAAAAACTCCATCAGTGGTGCCATGAGTCTTACTTCCCTGGAGAGCATTTTCCTTGGGGCACTATACAGCCTCCAAACCTTCCCAACAGTTCACCTCAAGCTCTCTGCCTTGGAAGGCAGTGCAAAAATAGCCCAATAGCAGCTCCTTACCCGATTAAAAAACAAATCCAGCAACTCTGCTGTTAAAAATGGGGAAAATTCAACCACGTTCAAGGTGTTGGTTCTTTTCTAATCAGATATTGTCAGTACAGATCCAAACCTAAACATTTTCCATTACACATACATGCTGATTTAAATCTTTTTCATAACCCTTTCTGGCCTATTTCTAAAGGAAAATTTTATTGCTATAAATTTCAGTCTGTGAGATTAGTTTGTTAATTCGTACATGTACCTAAATTAAAATTCATTTCAAAGTATGAGCTAAAGTTTTATGAGCTTTGCTCGATCTTGAGCGATATTATATTTAACTCTCACAACACACGATAAAGGCATTACGAACCTGAATCTCATTCAGTAGCAGTGTGCCTGGCAACCTGGGAGGTTTTCTGAGTCAGAGGAAGGGGAAGCTGTGCACCTTGAGCACAGGCCCACAGGCTACGGCAGCAAACTGGAACGCGGCAGAGGCTGGGAGCCCAGTGCCCTGCACGCCAGTTCCACAAATACGCGTTTGTATGGTTTACAGCAGAGATATCTGCAAGGACAAGAAGTGCTGATAGCAGCTCCGATCTTACACAGTTGTTTGGATTCCAGATCCAGCCCCCCGGCAGGAGCCCAGCAGGTGACGGAAGGGTCACGGCCGCCCCACAGCAGCCAAGCCCTGCCGCCAGCCGTTCGTCGCGGCACAGTCAGCGCACATCCTTCGGAACCAGGGGGGAATTCTCCTGGTACCGAGGAGGCCTAACTCAAACACCAGATTTAACGCACGTTACCTTGCGCCTTCCCCATGTGTGACACAGCACACGATACTTTTCACCTGAAGAAACAACTCAGCAAAATCACGAAGGACGCTCCTGATCTTTATAACCGCTCTAATGGAAAGAAAAGGAATACCTCCTAACTCCCACCCCTGCCCCCTCCCAGCCCAGGAGGTACCTCTGCAGTCTGCAGTACAGCCCAGGGCGAGCGAGGAGAAGAGGCTGCAGCCCAGTGACCCCACGGCACAGCAGCGCAAGGAGCTGCCTCCCGCCAGCGACTCCCTCGCAGACAGGGAGCGGAAGGACAGCACAGCTCAGGGGGGACAGGATGGCCTCAGGAGCAAACCGGCAAGACCAGGGGTTAAACAGGGTTAAGGCAGTGTGCCACCATCAGCCACCTGCAGCCACAGCCCAGCACAGCCACCCAGTGTGCCCGCGGGGGGTACGGGTGGCACAGCACTGCGCGGGGCTCAGAACCGCGCAGGGGAGCGCAGCGAGGGCTGCTCCCAGCAGCAGGACCTGCTCTGCGGGTGCAGCCTGTGTCACACGTCCTGGCCCACCTCCCTCCCCTGTGTGACCAGGGTCAGCAGGACTGAAGCAGTGAACAACTGCCGGGAGCTGTTGGGGGACACGGCCCCACCACCTGGTACCCTCAGGCCACTCTGCTGGGGCTGCCACTGAAACAATTCGGGTTTACAGCTGTCCTTTTACTTTCTGGCACGTTATTTGAACAAAGACCGTTCGGTCACAAACTTACAAAGCAACAGCATTTTATGTCAGGGTTCCACTTGCTTATTCTACACTCTGAAGGGCTGTATCCTTTAGCATAAACATTGGTAAGCTTTTCCTCATACCCTTGTTGTTTTTTTTACAGCCTGGCTTCTTGAACAACTGCACTGTGCCCAGCTGTGCTGCCCTGGTTGCTGTGGAACCCACCCACCAGCATCAACCCCAGCTGACGGAGGGACAGAAGTCTCAGACATGCCACGTGCCTATAAGTTTACTGAAAACCAAAAGCTCTGTAGGTGGGACAGATCCTTCTGGCACTGCCAAGAGCTGCCCAGTGCTCACTCCATGCCCCTTCTGGCTGCACTAACAGGAGCAGAGGGGGCTGGGGGGCACGGAGGGCACAAGCCCGTGGCTAGACAGGCCTTGCTCCCCCTGCTGTTCAAGCAACAAGTGTCCAGCCGGATTATTTCAGTTTGAGATGATCTTTTCCAGAAGAATCCTCATTTCCGACACAATGTGACAACAAAGTAACCCAGAGGGAGCTTGAAAGGATGAAACGCTAGGTACGCCACTCACACACGGTCAGCATCTTTTGTCCCTGAACACCGCAAATGACCAGAACTCTCATGGAGTAATACTGAAAAATCCTGCACTTTGAGGTGCATCCTTCTCAGCCATACATAAACCAAGTTCAGTTTCTCAGACCCTCTCTGAACGCGGAGACGAGCCAGCTCAGTTGAAGCAAGCACCTGTTGCAAGCTGAGATAACGCAGCAGCAGACTTTGCGCAGGAGCGGATGAATTGCACCCACCCAGCCCCAGGGAAAGGGAGCAGAGCTGGGCTGCAGCACCCAGACAGCAAGGGCAAAGGCCTCTGCTCAGACACCGAGAAAACCCTGCTCAGGTTTCACTGTTTGCTTCTGTCCCAGGGCTGAGGGGAGGCTCCAACCTCCCTCCTCCTGCAGACGTCGCAGCAGCTCTGTCCCTGCTCCCACCGGCTGCCCCGTTTGTCTCACCGCTTTTCAAGGACGGCGACACAACCAAGAACTCCTGAAGTGGCATGGCATCTTCTGCCTTCTCGCACGGCGAGGCGATGTTTGAAACAACGCTGCAGCCTTTTTTCAGCTGGGAGCTGGTAGGAGCTCTCGAAACCCACCTGCCCACCCCATACGCTGGGCTGCGGTTCCTGGAACACGGCGGTGTCAGTGCATGGCTGCAGCCCTGAGCGGAGCGGGCCCGAAGGTGCTGCCCCACCGTCGGCACGGCGCGAGCTGCGAGCCCGGAGGTGCCAGCACCCAGCCCTCAGTACCTGTACAGGCGTACCGGCCTGTGCTGCTGCACCGCGCTGCTCGACTGCACAAAGGACGGCTGGCAGCGCCCTGGGTAAGCTGGTAGAGCTGCAGTGGGTTCATCAGCGTAGGTATTTTCAAAATAAAGTTAAAGCTTCATATTAGAAAAAAGCCCTTTGCCCTAGGAGTTCTACAAAACAGCAGCTGCCTGCAGATGCAGGCACAGAGCTGCTCATACGGCCAGCAACAAGGAGAACGGCACATGGAAAGCCTCACACGGTGCTCCAGCCTGACAGCACCCAAAATATATATAAAAAAAAAAAAAACCACACAGAAAATACATAAAGAGGAGAAAGAACAATCTTCTAGAAATAACCTCGAAGCTTTGAAAGCATGGACCACAGATGACAAACATTTATTTCCTAATCTTAAACTATTTTACGGTTCGGAGCCCTACTATGTGAACTGACTCAGGATATTTATACACTATTAATCTCTGAGATTGAGCATTATCAAACATTTTCCAGAGATACAATAAACCAATCTACTATCACAAGAGAATTATCTTCAAACAAATCCAACAGGATAGTTAAGCCTAACAGCGAAGCACAACACCTCCTCACCCGACCCCATACCTACACAGGCCACTTCCCAGCTGAGCTCCCAGACCCTCCCTCAGGCGTGCTCCTCCGCCTTCCCGTCCCCAAGCAACACAGAACTAAGGAGCCCTAAGTACAGTAATCACAGCCGCTTAAGAACACCACTTCAGCTACCTTCAACCTGCCAAAAATTTCTGCCAGATCTATATTTTTAAGAGCACAAATTACAAGTATCAAGATTCCACTAACCTGCTTTTTTTTCTTTAATATTCATAGATTCTGTGTTGATAAGCAAAACAAACAAGATCTTCCAATCATCTTTAAATTGATTTAATCACAACTGCTTGGTCTGGGCAAGAGTCTAAGAAGGTGTCAGATAAATTGAGCAGGGTAATTCAATCACATATAGTATATTTAAACCCAGTACACACGAAGCCTGTAAGCATCTTTAACGCTCTCTGTAAATTACCTCCTTGTGTACTTTTTTCCCCTCAGAAAACAAACTTTAACACTTCATACCATACTACACCTCTGGCAAAAACAGCAGCAGCAGAGCTGCTGCCCATGCAGCCACTGACCTTCACCTTTCCCTTACGCTGCCCATCTCCTGGATTTGCAGGACGGCAGCGGACGCAGCAGCACCATGCAGGCACCGGATGCCAAACGGAGCCTGAGCCGTGCCCACCGGCAGCCCGGAGGTGTTGATCCATGCCCAGGGACACATACTGTACCCCAGCGGGCTCCCTCGGACCCAGCAAAGGGTGAGACGGGACGCTGCTGGCGTGAGCAGGGCACTGGAACACACACAGAGTGCAAAGGGAAACACAGACACCAGCTCCGTGTCCTCGAGACAGCCCACTCCTTCCTGAGACAGCAAGCGCTTCAGCAACACAGGTGCCAGGGGTAAGCGACAGAGAAGCAAGCCTGGAGGAGACAGAGAGGGTGAGGCAGAGCCCCACCACACGCAGCAAGCGGTGCACACGCAGCTCTGGCAGCAGCAAGGAAACTGCAGCAGGCTGTGCCCAGCCGGGAGTTTACCAGGGCAATGCTGGCGGGGAGAAACATGAGAGCAGGGGGGAAACGGTGATTTTGTGTAACCAAACAAAGCTAAAGCACCGAGCCTCCTAGTGAGCACACAGGCAACTCATGCTGGCAAACGGAGCCCCTTTGTGTGGGGTTTCACAGTGACGAGGCGGCTATCGCTGCGCCAGCGAGCCCTTGTGGTACAGCCTAATCCTTAGATTGAATTACCTGCCTTCCTCTAATTAGCACCTCCTCAAACACAGGATGAGCCAAAGCAATCATATTTTAGAATGGCCTAAATAAACTGAGTTATGACTTAAACTGAATCAGTACAGCTGAAGCCAAATTGCTCAGAACAACTGCTCTGATTCGATCCGAGCTCTGTTCATTCGCTGCTTTGAGTGAGCTGCTCCCAAGCACAGCCTGATGAAGGGCAGGTGCCCTTCCTCTCACAGGAGGCTTCCAGAGTGCCCACGTGCCCCACAGGGCTGCTTTCTTAGCCCTCCTCTGCTGGTAATGCTGTGCCTGCTGCTGCATGTGCTTGCTCCTACAGGTAAGCCCCATCCAAACGTTTGTGTAATGCTCTTGCTACGCGTACTTTGACTACTGGCAATGAACAGAAGGACCCATGCCTTAGCGCTGTGCTACTTTATTCGTACACAGCTTTCTTCCCAGATGCTGTGGAGTTAACAGCTCCTTCTAGTTAAACCTATTTCCACCACAGCCCTTACCCTGACACCACACTGATACAATAACTCGTATTCAAAGCTACACAGCTGCTCCATGCCCTCAAACTAGATTCCTCATCCAACAAAAAAAAAATTCTGGACTCAGAAGGGAGTTTGGGCTGCCGGGGATAACTTCAATTTCTGTTGTCTCCCACAAGCCACTTTAGCACCGGCAGCATGCCATGGACAGAGCCCTGGTTAGTGCTAATGCAGCAGGCGGGTGCCCTCCAAAGGCTCTGGGTTTACACCCAGCTGGAGGCAAACACATCCCGCGGGTGGGGCTGAACTTTCCCCATGGGGAGCTGTATTTCTTGTCACAATACAGCAGCGATCAGTGTGGCTGCTGAGTGACTTCTGTCCCCGGAGCAGGGGTGTCTGCTCCCCACCGGCCACCACAAACACTGAGCCACCCGATGGGGAAACTGAGGCAGCAGGGGACACACCAGGGCAGCGCTGGCAGAGGTGGAAATGCACCTCAGGCTTCCTGGTGCTCAGCTCACCTACAGCAGGCTGTGCTGACAAGTGTTCTCCTCAGATCACGAGGTAAGATGAAAACACTTCTTATTTCCCATAGTTAAGAGGACTTGAATCAGAGTAATTATCGAAACTGATCTCATTAGGAAGTAATCTATTTAGAAAAAGTTAAGACTGCCAACTGGGAAGCTACTATCCAGCCTCTGATTGCTTCAGACGTGGATGGTTCCACGCTTAATTTTTCAAGTGTTATTGAATATGTCATCTATGAATGTAAAATATTTATTTTTCTAAACTAACAAATAATCGCTATCTAGGCAGCATAGGGTGCCAACAGCATGTCCTCCTGGCATGCCTCAGGCACCTGAGTGCGGGGCTCCCCTCCGAGCAGGCAGCAGGGATGCCCTGCGCCTGGCACCGCCCTCCAGCAACGACCCTGTGCTCAGGGCACTCGTCTGCTCCTCTAAAACCAGCTCGTAGGAGCTTACTGCCCCCTCACCGGATCAGAGCTGCACGTGCCATGTAAACACTGCCCCCCGAAACCTGCACGCCAGCGTGGCTTCAATACATCAGCTACGAGCTTGTGGTGCCTATCTGCATTTTAACACCAAACGAGCTCTTCATGTACAACAGGTGAAAACCATCTTCCACTTAAAAAGTTACAAGGGGCAGGTGCCAGCGCTGTAGTGCTGTGTGCTGGTAGATGAAAGCATGCCATTTCAGGCTTGGTCCTTTACTTTCTGGGCTAATAAGAGAAAGAACCATCGTATCTGATCCACTCAGCCATGAATCAGAATGGCACTTTGAGAGGAATGCTCCTGGGGAAGCAGGGAATGAGGGTGCATGCGGGGGTGTGTGGGGGGCAGGCTCTGACCCTGGGGTAGCTGACGTTTGCGAAGCCCCAAACCTGGTTCCTAGGAATTGGCTCCCCTAGGGAGACCAGGCTGAAAACGCACGGACAGCATTTGAATGGGGAAGAGCCATAAACCCACACAATGGGACAGGCAACTTCAGCTACACAGCTACGCTGCCTCTCACTGCAGGCTTAAAATCATCCTGAAGATGTTCTGGAACTGCCGACATCCCCTCTGAGGGGCAGGAAGCCTCAGGCTTCTGTCAGAGCATACAGATGTCGAGAGATGCACATTAATTTTAAATTTCTGCCAAATTCCAGTCCTACTTGATGCATGCTCTTCTGCCTTTTCTTGAGAGCTCTTGCCAGAACAGTTGGACTTCCAGTCTTCTTACAAAAATGCGCTCGGACTCCAAGTTAGTACTCCACTTACACCTATGAAAAAGTTCCTCACATGGGAATGAGAAATTTGCATAGAAAACTGTCAGAAGAGAAGAAGCGACTCCTAGTCTTCTGCAGATAGTATTTTTGTTGGTGTCAACCTGAGCAGCAGTATGAGTGATCAAAGAACATAAATGCCAACAAAGGGTGGAGGAGCTCTGTAAGACGGAGTGGCTTGCCTTCCGAACGCAGCGCATGCTTCAGGTGCTGAACGCGGCTAAGCCTGCAGCACCTTCGTGTCAGGGAGCTGGGGAATCAACACCCTGGAAGGAAGTCATCAGCGCCTGGAGTGCAAGTCTGAAGCTGGAAAGTCACCTTTAAATTCTGGAAATGCAGATACAGTTCCAGCTTATGTGGGATGTTTACATCTTTAGGAAAAAAAAAAAAAGTCTAACATTGAATCTGTGGGACAGAATGACAACAGAAGTTTTTCTTTAACGAAGGAGCTTTCCCAGATGAAACAGGACCGTCAGCTTCAGCGCATACTCCACTGACTGGAAGAGGATCAAGTCTTGACTAAGTTCCACACAATGTTTTCAGGGGAAGAGCAGAGAACGTTTTATGGAATTCGAGCCTGGATTTGGCTTGCATCCTAGAACATACATCTTGTTATGAAAACTGCTGAAACGCTTTAAAGTGGGCAAGCCACAAGTGTCCTTGGAGCTACCTGTTCACCTGGAGTCACACAGGCAAAAGGCAGGCAGAAGAGCTTCAGTTTGGGGGGGGGGGAATGGAGGGGGGAGATAATCTTGGAAGTGTCTGTTACATGGAACTGTTCACTTGTGCCTACAGCGCGAAGTAGTTACAACTTGTTTTCTGTTACTGTCACAGATCCAATACGTTATTCCAGCTAAATCATAATCTCTTTCTGCCTCACTTCACCCATGTGTAAACCTGATTCACTAACTCTTACCTTAATGTGTCATGGGGCTTAATTAATAACAGTTAGGTCTTTTAAGCCCTCTACAAACATTAACTACTTCTTGTAACAACTCTCTGAGGTATTATTATCCCTATTTCACCGATGGAGAAATGGCAAAAGAGGCTGCAACTTGCCCAAGGCAATGCAGTAATGGTTACACTTCGAGATCTTCTTTGTGGGCTATTGTATTGCAACAGTGGAAACTTATCGAGAACGGCAAAGTCAATAAACACAGCCTCAAAATTACTTTCAGAAGTGCACCATGAACAACTGGGAGGACGGAAGCAACCTCTACCAGAAGCAACAGGCTTGGGATCAGAACAAGAGGCACAACAATCACGGCAGAGGAAAACATTCCAGGCAGCTCTAGGACAGTACCCACCCAAACAGCCACGACCAAACAACAGGACCCGTCCCCTCACGTGCTCCCGAGCACCATAAAACCGAGCAACAGGCTCCTGCAGGACTCCCCAGCGGCACAGAAGCCAGCAGCCGCTCCATGCGGGAAGCGGCACGCTGTCGCCTCACGCCGCCTTCCCGAGCTGACAGCGAGCGCCAGCCCCGGGCACCCACGGCTGCGGCCGCGCAGGGTCCGGGGCCAGCGCAGGGC